>PVJA010011043.1:0-55732 GCA_004027025.1 Myocastor coypus | reverse complement strand
TTTTTTTTTTTTTTTTTTTTTGTGGGACCGGGGTTCAAACTCACAACCTTGCACTTGCCAGGCAGGCACTTGTGCCTCGGAGCTATCTCCCCAGCCCCTCAATAGCGTTTCTGTTGCTTGCTTGTGCTCCCGTCTGTCTACTAGCTTTGGTGCTGTCTTTATGACTTTTGAAATGAAATCCAGCAATGGACACCCAGGGCCCCATTTCCTGGAATCACATTCATGTGACTAAATCCTTGGAGGAGCTTTGGAATTCATTTAGAATAGCATTTATGATAGCTAAGGATTCTAGTGCTTTCTGCACTGAGGGAACCTGTGATCCTGTTTACGTGAAGGGAAGTCTTCCTCTGCGTGTGTGCACATGTTATGTACTCTCATTCAGCAGAACTGAGAATTTGCTTTCCCAGCCAGTGATTTTGAATAGCAACAATGGTGTGGAAGGAGGCAAGAACCAAAGAGCTGAATTGGAAGCAAGTAAATCTTGGAAATGAACGGGATTCAATTGAAAAGTTTCACTTGCACTGAGATACGTGTAACAGGAAATTTACTCTCTGAATGATTTTTAGGAGAGTTCACCATTAATAGTCACACTGTTGCACAATCAGGAACATTCTTCAGCTTGCAAAATGGAAACTTTATGCCTATTAAATAATCTTTGTTCTTTTCTCCTCCCCTTCACCCCTGAATCCCCATGTCCTTTCTGTCTTTAAGGCTCTGACTTCTTCAGGTACATCCTGTCAATAGAGTCATGTTATTTGTCTGTATATGATTGACTTATTTGCTGCAGCATAGCCTCCTCAACGTTCATCCATACAGCATGGGACAGAATTTCCTTTCTATTTAAAGCTGAATATTGTTTCCCTCTCTGTACAGGTTGTCTCTATACCGGTTGTGCTTCATCAGTCTGTTCGTCTATCTATTTGTTCATCAATCCGTTAATGGATATATATATATATATATATATATATATATATATATATATATTTTCTTTTTTTTTTTTTTGGTGGGACCAGGGATTGAACTCAGGTCCTTGTGCTTGCTAGGCCAGTGCTTATTCTGCTGAGCATTCTCTCCAGCCCCCGTCGATGAATACTCACATCGATTCCATCCTCTGGCTCTGGTGAGCCATGCTCTGAACATGATGCACAAATATCTTTTTGAGACCCCTTTTTCAATTCTTTGGAATATATACTTGGAAATGGAGTTGGTGGACCATCCGATAATTCTGTTTTTGAGAACCCAACACACTGTTGCACCCGGCTGCACCATTTTACGTTTCCACTGACAGCACCCAACGTGTCCTGCTTCTTCATGTCCCCACTCACACCTGCTAATTTTCCTTTCCTTCTTTTGGAGTCAGGATCTCACTGTACAGCTCAAGTTGGCCTCCAATTCCTGGACATCAGGAGTCCTCCTGCTTCAGCCTCCTAAGCAGCAAGAACTAAGCACGTGCCACCATGCTCAGCCACAGGGTTTGGACAGTAGCTGTCCTGACAGGTGTGAGGTAGCATCTCATTGTGGGTTTGGTCTGCACTTCCGTTATAATTAGTGATACTGAGCCCGTCTCTATTTGCCTTCTGTCCATTTTATGCTTCCAACAGTCCTGAATGGGAAGAGAGGGGCCCACAGCTGCAGCGTGGTGATCCAGTCACTGCCCACTGCATCTGAGGCCCCAGCTTCTGTCCTAGCCCCAGAGAGTGGGGTGGATGCTGCTGTTTTTCAGCATTCTTGGGTTTCCTGACTGAATATTGTATTTCTCTGAGCTGCTTCCTAAATTTATAGGTGAGAAGTGATATTCTCTTATTTGCCTATTTTCCTGTATCAGTTTTCATATTTTAAACATTATAAAGCCTATAAACTTTATTTTTAAATTTTATTTTATTTATTTATTTATTTTATTTATTTATTTTTTTTGTCTTTTTGAGACAGGGTCTCACTGTGCAGTTCAGGCTGGCCTTGAGCTCACTTTTGTAGCCCAGGCTGGTCTCGAACTTGCACCAATCCTCCTGTCTCAGCCTCCCGAGTGCTGGGATTACAGGCGTGAGCCATCTCGCCCGGCTAATTTTATTTTATTTAAACCTCATTTATTTATTTATGTTATGACTGGCTCAGCCTGCCCTGGGGGTGGGGCTGACGCAGCATGTGGTGCCAGGGATGGAGCCGAGGTCTCTGCGGTTGCCTCAACTTTCCTAGGCAGGTGCTTTAGATCACTGAGCCATCTCACCAGCCCAAGCCTATAAACTTTTTTTTTTTAGAATTTTTTATTTTATTTATTATTTTTATTCTTGTTTCAGAACCTTTGTTTGCTTTTGTTCACTCATTTTTATGGCTGGCTCAGCCCACCCCGAGGGCATGGCTGGTGCAGCATGTGGTGCCAGAGATCGAACCGTGGTCCCTGAAGCCGCTCAAGCTTCCCCAAGCAGGCACTTTAGACCACTGAGCCATCTTGCCAGGCCCCTAAGTCTATAAACTTTAATGGGATCTGTTACGCAGTTTTTTCTTTCTTTGCCTCTAATTTTCAAGTGGCATTTATTTTATTTTTTGCCACCCAAATCTAAATTTTAGGAAGTTAAGTCAATTTATCTTTTCAGATGCATTTTCTTTGTCATTTTGAATTCAAGACTAAGAATTTACCTATCCTGTATTTTAAAGTTAGTTTTTATGAGTGCATTTTAGACATATGCAATGATCCCATTCATCATAGAGAATTTATACCTGTACGTGATACCCTATAGTATCTTATCTCACACCCTTTTGGATTCCACGTTTCTTTACTTAGTATCTGGTAAGCAAGCTTTCTTTTTAACTTAAATTTTTTTTTTTTTTTTTAATTTTAGTACAGGGTCTACAGGATCTCACCACACAGATGGGACTCATAGTAATCTTCCTGTTTCCAGTCTCCCAAGTGCTGGGATTACAGGTGTATGCCACCATGCCCAGTCTCAGTTGCCATCTCAGCATGTGCCAGGGGCAGGGCTGGCATGGCACGCCAGGATCAAACCCTAGGCCCTGTGCCTGTCTAAGCAGGCACTTTAGTCCACTGAGCTATCTAGCTGACCCTGTCTTAAACTTAAAATTTGAGTAAGTACAAATTAATTTTCCAAATAGCTAGTTTCTCTAGAGGCATATTTTGAATAACTACCGTTTTATCTGTTGATTGTTTTGTATGCCTTCTGTGTCTATTTTAAGTTACAGAAAAAGGGATATGACTTTTATCAGAATTCTATTAAATTGATCTACTAAATTTTTATAAAGCGTATTTGTTTATAAGTTCTTAAGCCTTTTTGCTTGTTTATTTTTTTGCCATTTAATCAAATAATTTTTTTTCCTGTGAAATTTCCTGTGGGATTTATTTTGTTGCTATGGTGAATAGGAAATATCCTCACTATATTTAGTCTTTATATTCGGGGAGATTTGAATTTTATATTAATTAGTAACAGGTCACCACAGAGAGCTCACTCTTGGCTTTTGATATTTCTATTCTGTTCAATTACTTCATTATCTGTGGCTGATAACCTTGTGCATTTTGGGGGAGATGGAACCCAGGATCTTCTGCATGCTAGGTGCATGCAGAAACACCTGGCTTTTTTTTTTTTTTTTTGTATGTGTAATGTTAGGGATCGAAGCAAAGACCTTTGCCCTGAGCTACATCTGCAGTCCTGTTTTTTTTTTGAGACAGTCTTGCTAAGTTGCCCAAGCTGGGATTGAATTTGTGCTATGCCTCTCTCAGCCTCCCAGAGTTCTGTGATCACAGCCGTGGGCCGCCGTGCCTGGGCTCTAGCACCATTTTTACCAAGGCTTTTATTTATTATTTTCTTTCTAGCCTGGTCGCAGCGTTAGAGGTCCCTGCTTGACGTCTCACCTTACGGAGAATGCCTCCACCATTTCACAGTTCTCTGAAGAAGAGATTCTCTGTCACGTTCTAATTAGTGAGTGTGCTGTCATTGTCAGCCGGAACACGCACCCGGACTTGCAAACTAGGCAGGTTCTTGTTTCGGTGAAGGGGAACAACCCATAAGAGAGGGTGGGGTAAACTGTAAGAAAGTGTTGAAGAGAGATTTGGGCTTTGGCTAGTGATTTCAGTGATCCAAGGAGGTGATTCCTTTTGGAGAGGGTACAGTGAGAAAATAGGGTACCCTCTGTGGTTGGGGATGGCAATGATTCTATCTCTACAGGGCAGATGAGTCCAAGGCTAAGGGTGTAATTATTACTATTATTATTATTATTATTATTATTATTATTAATTAGTGGTACTGGGGGTCAAACTCAGCATCTTGTGCTTGCCAGGCAGGTGCTTATACCACTGAGCCATCTCCCTGGCCCAGGGTATAGTTATTGAAGAATCAGTAATTACTGGTGTTAGTTAGGATAGGGAAAGTTTGGTATTTGCGGCTTGACCATAACACGTATTTTATTCTACATGGCCATGGAGTGGTCTTGCTTTCACCTTGTCTGCTGCTGATGTTGTGGGAAATGTTTTCTGTTCCACAAGAGACCACCCAGCCCTTCCTGCGAGCCCCAGGTCAGCCCTGGGCCGTGACAGTCGTTGGCTAAATAGTGATGCATTAGTCAGCGAAGGACCAACCCGAAGGACCAACCACAGGTAAGAAGAGGCCCCAGACGGGGATGGAGCTGGAGAATTCCCACGGCCTGGTACTTCTGCTGTGGCTCCTATACGCAGATGTGTTCAGGTGCACTAATGCTTGCCTCGTGCGCTGTTGCTCGCTAGATACAGGAGCACGCTACCCAGGGCTGGAGCCCCTGCGCCGCAGGCTGGCCCACCAGGTCTGTCTTGGGCTGTTGTGCTTGCGCTTTCTCCCCACGCTGTGTACCCAAGAGGACACTGCCTTGAGGGGCGATGCTCAGAACGTATCCGCGTGAAGCAATACGTGACCGTGCTTTGCTCCTCAACATTCTTTTGCAACCAGAGACTCAGGTAGCAGAGGATGTGCTTGAGCGTTTTATTTCTATCTTCGAACTATTTTTCTTTGTGTCTTCCCCTTGAGGATTTCAGATAGTTTCCTGAAAGTCAATTGGTTCAGAGTGAGCCACCTACCTCCCACTCAGCAGGAATGTTACGCAAGCTCAGGGGTCCCCCTCCACCCTCATCGCCCTCATCTCGGACTGAGGTGGGAACTGGGTCGGTGCTTCCAGCTGAGCTTCGAGCTTTGCGCTGATGCTCACTGTTCCCGCTGTCTCAGCTGCAGCAAAGGACTCCAACACCAGTGCCTTACTTGTCCAGTCCCCGTTTTCCGGGCTGCAATTTTAGACTTCAGCTTTCCCATACTAGTCATGTTTTAAAAATCAATTTGGGGAACAATTTAAGGGTTGTCAGTGTTTTATACTGTCACTAAGAACACCAAAAAGAATTCCACTTAGTATTCTCTCATGAAATCAAGGAATATCTGCACCAGCACTGTAAAGGAAAATTGACTCCAGACTTGTAAAGTATGTACAATCGTGTTTTAGGAAACCACAGAAGCATGGTTCTAAGCTTTCTCATTTTGGCTCAGATTTGTAAAAACCTCTGCTTCAGGAAACAGGGGTTCGTTGGGGAGGCCCCTCCCCCACCAGTCCCAGTCCCTCTTGCTCCCTAGGGCTCCTTTCTGGGAGTTCACATCTCTGTTAGAAACTGGAATGTGGCCCCTACCTAGCCAACCAGCGGCAACTGTTTAACATGGACCTGGAAGTTGAGCCTGGGAGCAATCCTAGCTACTGAGGAGGTGGAGGCGGGAGCATCATGAGTTTGGGTCTGCAAGGTAGTAAGAACCTAGCTCGAAGTAAAATAAAAGACTGGGGAGACAGCTTAGTGAGAGGGTGCTTGCCTAGAGAGTGGAAGGCCCAGAGTTCAATCCCCAGTGCGTGTACATACACACACACACACACACACACACACACACGCACACACACATATGCACACACACACACACATATGCACACACACACACACACACAGAGCTGTCTGGAGGGAAGAAGCTTTTACACTCATGACCCAGGATTAGAAACCACAGCAGAGGGGCAGGGCCATGCCAGGAATCATCAGGGTGACCTGGGGCAGAAGAGAGCCAGGAGAGAAGGGGCAGGAACTCTGATCATAGTTTCTCCGAAAGAAAAGGAGAGTCAGGGTGAACAGGCTGAGGAAAGGCCTCACCTCACAGTGCAGGCCTATAATCCCAGCACTCTGGGAGGCTGACGCAGGGGCATCTGGATGTTTAGCTCAGTCTGGGCACCTAAACTATTTAACGAGACCCTGTCTCAAAACAAACAGCAACAACTGCAGCAAACCCGACACAGTCTCCGAAGGTTGCTAGGCTTGAGGGCCTTGGGTTCAACCCCAAGTCTCCAGCACCACCTAGAACGGAAGAGAACGGAATGAAAACTGGCTGGAGGTGCCTGGTTTGGGTCTTTCCGGTGGTCCCTCAGGCATGGGGACTGTACCTAGGTGTCACATATGTGAGCCTGCTCGGGACACGTGGCCAGTGGTTTGGAGAGTGAGTGCTCCATGCGTCAGGCAGATGAGGGCGGAAGAGGGCGTGAGTGATCCATGGAGCAGGCGGAGGAGGGCAGAGGAAGGAGTGAGCGCTCCATGGGGCAGGCAGAGGAGGGTGTCAGAGCTCCATGCGGCGGGCGGAGGAGGGCATCACTACTGGGGCCCTGGCTCAAGCAGGCTGGGACCCTCTGAGGAGTGCAGTTTCCACTTAGGAATTCTCCCCGGGAGGGAGGATCAGCGGGGCTGCAGGTGTCAGAACAGGGAGAGAACAGCGAAGGAGAAGGCTCAGCTGATGTGGCCGCACCACTACGGCATCCTGAATTTGCTGTCTATAGAGCTTCTGTCATCTTCCTTAGTGTCTAGCTTGCAGCGCTGTGTTTAGAGGTGCTGGTGGAATGGCCTTTGGAAATCTGCAATCTTTTACAACCCGGATGCCTGTTGAGAGTTATAACCGCATCACCGAAGCCAACAGAGCCCATTGAATGGAGCCCTATCCATTAAACTGTTGGACCTTTGAATTTGAATTTTTTCTTTCTCAGTGAACTAAGTTTCTTACAGGGTGTGTATGATTATGCCAGCGCTACTGCCAAAGATGCCTAGAAAAAAAATCAGCAGAAAAACAATCATTCGCTAGCCTGCACGCTGTGTCTCCTCTAGCGTCAGGTTAGCCCAAAGATCTCCAAGCAGGCTCAGGCTTCCATCCTACCCGTGAGTCTGTCTTGTCAAGGGGAGCACTGTCATTACTACATTATCTTGGGTGTCGAGGATTAACAATATCACCTCAAGGGCCAGCGAGATAGCTCAGCTGACTAAGCACTGCTTAGACAAGTGCAGGGGCGGGGGTTTGAGTCCTGTTCCCGCATGCTGCTCTGGCCCCACCTCCAGGAAGTGCTGAGCCTGTGACCGAATGCAGGCGTGGTGGGGCATGGAGTATCACTGTGAGTTCCAGATGCAAGACCCTGCACAAAACCAAAACAAACAACCCCAAAAACTGAACAATAGCACTTCAGCCAAAGGTATCTTAGCAGTGTCACTTGTAATAACTTCTAAGTAGTCTGTGGTACTGTGGGTCATATCTTTTTTTTTTTTTTTGTCTTTTTGAGACAGGGCCTCGCTGTACAGTTCAGGCTGGCCTTGAGCTCAGTTTTGTAGCCCAGGCTGGTCTCGAACTCTCACCGATCCTCCTGCCTCAGCCTCCCGAGTGCTGGGATTACAGGAGTGTGCCACCACACTCGGCTATGCGGGTCATATCTTAACTGGATGTGGACTTGGAATTATCATGAAGCCTTCAGGCACTGGACCTTGGATGGAATTAGTCTGTAGTAGGGCAGGTGAAGCAATATGGAGATATTCTACAGTCCTGGCAGGACTCGGAGGCCTTCTTTAGAGCTTCAGTCTTTATTTGATGCTGTCACCGGTTACTTCTTTCTTCTTTTGGGACAGTTATTAGGAGAGGAGATGTACTTCCATGGGAAAAACTGGCCAAATGTTGGGTTTCGAACTTAGTCTTCTTAAGTGCCACTGGAGAGCTGAGTGTGCAGAAAGTGGGAAAGGGATCACAAGTTTTAGTGAGATTCATTATTACACCCTGTGGTGGCTTTGAGCAGACGGGCTATTTCTGTTAGATCTGTGCTCTGGTTGAACACAGATTTGTGTGCTGCGGGAATGATCTCCAGTCGGCAGTGCTCAAAAGAGGGACAAAGGGGTTACCAGGACGCCATGGCGTTCACCTCGTGGGCGGACGAATCCGTTTCGTGGCTCCCAGATGAATGAGCTAACAGACGGAGGAAGTGGGTCACTAGGGGTGTAGTTTTGAAGGTCCTGTCTGGTCCTGTGCCCCTCTCTTGCCTCCAGTCCTTTTCCTGCTTTCCCCACTTCCTTCGTGATGTGAGATACGCAGTCTCCTCCCACTGTACCCTTCTGGTATGGAGCCCGCTGACTGACTTTTCTGGAACCCCTGAAACCTTGAGTCAAAATTAATTTCTTCTCCTTTACGTTGCGCTTGTGAAGTATTTTGCCTCAGCAACAGAAAAGTGACAGCCTGCCCCCTCAGTTGAAAAGCAAACGTCAGAAATAATGACCCCATGGAGTGACATACCATGAGGGTAGCAGTAGTGGATGTAAGTCATGAGGCCTGGGTAGCGGCTCCAGAACCTCAGCTGAGAATATTGTAAAAGGAATAGGAGGTAGCTTGTGTTTAATCAGAGCACTATTTAATAAGGGCCATCAGGGGCCGGCAGGATAGCTCAGTGGTCTAACGCGCCTGCTTAGGAAAGCTTAGGTGGCTGCAGGTACCGCAGTTCGATCCCCGGCACCACGTGCTGTGCCAGCCTTGCCCTCAGGGCAGGCTGAGCCGGCCATAAAAATAAATAAATAAACAAAAAAATTAAAAAAAAATAAGGGCCATCAGATCAATATGAAAGCACTTCTGTGGGGTGCTGGGTGGAAAGTTTTTTTTTTTTTTTTTTTTTCTTTTGATACTGGTGATTGAACTCACGACCTTGTGCTTTCCAGGCAGGCATTTATGCCACTGAGCTATCTCTCTAGCCCATAAAGGATTTATTATTACCTTATGGCTGTGAAGTATAAATGGGCATTTAGTCCTGATGAGGTTTAGATAGCTGCACATGTCCCCCAGGGGTAGTGTGTGAGAAGCTTGGTGTGCTGTACGGCGGTCTGAGATGGTAGCACCTTCAGAGCCATGGCCTGGAGGAAGGCGAGTAAGTCACTGCCCACGGAAGGGACTCAGAAGTCCCCGTGAGAACTTAGTGGGTTTCCCAGAGAATGAGCTATTAAACAGAGAGCTTGACTTCCGTCCTCTCTCTGGTCTCCTACCCTGGCTGTGCAAGTCTTTTTCTGCTTGTGCCTGCCACCCAGCCATCTTATCATGAGGCCTTCACCACCATCTGGCCTGACGAGGTTACACGATTGGGACTTTTACCTTCCTGAACTGTGAGCACAGAAGTCTTCTTCCTTTACACATTACTCCGACTCAGATGTTTTGTGATAGCCATGGGTGCCAACTCTTTTCAGTGTAGTGAGGAAGGCCCTGCATCTGTTCCTTCCCCCTCGAGTCCTACCTACTCTTCCCTTGGTTTCTCCCAGTGGCTGACTCTGTTTACTCGCGAGAATCTTGGGAGCACCACTAGATTTATCTGAACCTCATCTCTGGCCCAGCTGTCGTCTTCTTCTCTCCCTCACTGCTCCCAGTGTCTAAAGGAAGGTCCCTCTTCTCCCTGTGCCCGTTCTGCATGCTCTGGCTACTGTCATTTCCTATCTCCTGAAATGGTCACCGGCCCTGTCATTCTCTATCAGACCAGACCTAGCAGTATGCAAGCACTCCTTCCTTCCTTCCTTCCTTCCTTCCTTCCTTCCTTCCTTCGTTCCTTCTTCTTTTCAGTACTAGGGATTGAACTCAGGACCCAGTGCTTGCAAGGCAGGTGCTTATTTCACTGAGCTATCTCCCTGGCCAACACTCTTTTCTAAAGGTTTATTATAGTTGCTGTCTATTTCTTCATCTCCCATTCACTGTTTTAAGCAACTGACTTTGCAGCTCTTTCACAGGCATAGTACAGACAGGGCAAGGCTCACGCCCCCTGTGGCCACTTTTCCCATCCTCGTCCAACTGGACTTTTCCCTGCATCCTCTCGTCTCCCTGCACACACAGCCAACCCTGAGTATCAACTGGGACCGGGCCCAGTGAAACCCACAGTTGCTTAAGCGCTTTCTGGAAACCGATGCAGCATCACACATAAGCTGAGCACATTCTCTCGTGCGCTCCAGACCTACCTACATGAGCGATGGTGCGGAGTACGGCAGGCGTGCTCTGTGGACCGTTGTTCTAATATTTGGCTTAGGGAGTTAGGCACACAAACGGTCTGCCTGTCCATGCTCACTGCGGGCGCAGCAGCTCAGACCTAACTCCAGGTGATGTGGCAGGAATGCGATCTTGTTTTCTTTGAGTATTTTCCACCTATAGCTGGTTGAATCCATGATGTGGAACCTATAGATATGGAGGACTGACTGTGTGTGTACACACACACACACACACACACACACACACACACAGAGCCTGGGGGAAAGTTTGCAGTATGAGTTTTATGTGTGTTTCCCATAAAGAACAGCAATCTATATCAGCAGTTTGTCTCTTCTTCATTTTTCTTTTTGTTTGTTTCTCAGGTCTACTTAGCATAGAAAGTACACATAGTTTGGCTCATAGAAACTTTCACCCTTCTCGCTGCCGACACTTATTGCTATCGTTTGTGTCTAGTTGTCCCCCAACAGCCTCACGCCGTCATGGAGTGGCTTTTGGAGTTTGTGATTGATAGTTGGTCCAATATTGAGATTATGGGTGTGCATAACAAGGTAAGGAGGGGAGAGGGGCTGGCTAGCTGCTGAGCTCTTTGCTATTGCCATGGGAGGTTGCCTCTGCCATGTGCCCCTCTGCCCCGGAGCCAGCCGAGCACGATCTGAAGCCTCCACTGACTGCGAGCTAAGTAAACCTTTCTATTCCTTCATTTTGGGTGTTGGGTATTTGTCCCAGCAATGAGAGAAGAACAACTGAGACACTGATGATGACTGATAAAGTTTGTGAAGCCTGGCCAGATCACAAGCCCTCTTTGCTTGTGCTGCTCACTGTCAGAGTTACAGGCCTGGCAGTGACCCTGGAAAGTCGGGTATTAGTAGCTCTGTTTCCACGAGGAATCTGAGCGGCAAGGACCCTGGGTGGCTTAGGCCTATGCGTTGAGTACAACACTGGTGATGATGTAAAATCAGGCCGGCCTTCCTATGCTGTGTCATGCTGGGAAAATACCTGCTGGCCCAGTAGCCATGTCGCGGCTCTTCACAGCTTGCCTGTGTAGTGACCGATGCTTCCGCAATATCTTGTGCGTGTTGCTTGTGCTTGGGTGAGAGAACTCTTTCACGGCTGATGCTGAGACAGACTTCTGGGTCCCTGGGTAAGGATTCAGGACGTTATCACAGATACTTAGGTCACGTTGTCCTTTAAAGGGACTGCGTGTCTTCTGTGCTCATCTGCGGTGCGGGAACACGCTTGTCTCCCCGTGATTTCTTCCCCACTTGGTATCAAACTGTAAATATTTGTCAGTCATGGTGGTTAAGAATGATCTTTCCACCAGGCATAGAGCCTGGCTGGTGAGCACAAGTTCCTGCATTCCATTTCCCGTAACAACAACAAAAAATCTCTCCTGATTTGCATTTGCGCTTTTCCCAGGGCTAGTGGTGGGGAGAATTTAATATGGTTACTGGCTGCTGGCAGCCTTCTTTGGTGAACTGCTTGCTTATAATCTGCATCTGTCTTCTGTGAGCACATTTGTCTTCTTCATGACAATTAATAACTAGTGTGCAGGGCCCAGTGGGATGGCTCAGTGGTCTAAAGCGCCTGCTTGGGAAAGTTTGGGCGGCTTCAGGGACCGCGGTTCGATCCCCGGCACCACATGCTGCGCCAGCCCTGCCCTCAGGGCGTGCTGAGCCGGCCATAAAAATGAGTGAATAAACAAACAAAGGTTCTGAAACAAGAAAAAAATAAATAAAATAAAAAATTATAAAAAAAATAATTAGTGTGCAGATATTTTGGATGCCGGGTATCTCTTCAGCCCATTTTGTCGTGGCTCCTATCTCTACCAAGTGATTCCAAGTCAGAGTCCTTTAGCTAGTGAGCTCAGCACCTCCCTCCTCTTCCTTGTTGCAGTCTGGACCCCAGGGTTCAGGAGCATGCTGGCTGCCATGGATTTCGGAGAAGCTGGACTGATTCGGGTAAAAACAGCAGCTAGAGATGGCAGTGGCATTGGGTGGCGCTTTGATAGGTTGCCCCACAGCAGAAGTCCTTCCCAGCAGGGGACCTTGCAGAGACAGTGTGTGCCATCCCCATGGGGAGAAGGGAACCACAGGCCCCTCGAGGAAGCGGCCACCATGTAGAGTGGGGGGAGAGCTGTGTACCCAGGGGACGCCTGGGGTCTGTCATGGTGACACAGCTTGCCTCCAGCTGGCAGATGTGGCTGCCGTTCCGAATAGCGTGCGAGGGAGCAGGCTCTACTTATCCCTGTCCGGCTGCCTTTTAAAGCAGTCAGGTGCACACTTGTTTGAGCTTGGTGGTGGCCAGCTGTTCCAGTCTGTATGGAGAAGAAAGACCCAGGGCCACTCTGCGGGGGCATCTTTCCCCGTGTGGCACCCACCATAGGGACCGCTCCTCCCAGTCTCTGGTGCCACACTCCATGGACCCGTCTCGTCACAACCTCCCTCACCATCTTTGTGGGGGCCTTGGTGTCGGGACCCCTTATACCTTATGGACTCCAAAGACTCTTTCCTATGAGTCTGATCTCTTCGTACTCACACACTGGAAAGTAAAGTGGGGAGTTCAAATCTATTTTGTTTGTTTGTTTGTTTGTTTGTTTGTTTAAAAATAATAAACCCAGTTGACATGGTGATGCACACCTGTAATCCTGGCACTCAGGACTCTGAGGCAGGAGAACTGCCGTGAGATCAAGACCAACTGGAACTACTAAAAAACCCCAATAAAAATAAACTCATTCAACTCTCAATAATAAATCCAAAAAATTAATTCATTTAGAGTAATAATCCAGTTTAATATAATAGTTTTCAAAGAAAAATGGCCACAGAAACTTTCTGTCATGCCAATTTTATCTCTATCATCTTTAGAGGTAGATAATACAATCTCTGTATTTTGAGATTGAATCTTTTTTTTTTTCTTGGCTGTCACCAAAGGGGGTCCCTGCACCAGCGGCCCTGGCTGCACTGAAACAGCGGCTTCTGCAGCCCCACCGTCTCAGGCCCACTATGTCAGAAACTCTGGGGTGGGGCCTGAAGCCTGTGCTAATAATCTCTCAAGGCGATTCTATCTCTTGACCCTCCTTAATTTGGGAGGAGCCTCTAAGAAAATGGCTAATGGCTTTTCTAGAGCTAGGCCGACAGCTCAAACTTCAGTGCTGTAGTCATTTAGCTAGGTGACATTGCTAATGCCACAACATTGTTCTTTAGAATGCAGCAAACATCTATTATTGCATAGTATTGTGAGAATTCATTGCTATTTAAAGAGAATCTTGGCCACTTTCTCCACGCAGAGGAAACACTTAGTGGATGTTGCCAGTTGTCCTCATGTAGTGGAAAGCAAATGCCACAGAAATGCAGTGGTTCTGTCTGGTGCACATGGCTAGTGTCACTCTCAGTTTTCCACACTTATATGTGAGATTGAATCTTCGAATCTTTTTGTTTTAATTTTATTTATTTTTTTTCTTGTTTCAGAACCTTTGTTTGTTTATTCACTCATTTTTTTTTTTTTTTAATGGCTGGCTCAGCCCGCCCCGAGGGCAGGGCTGGCACAACATGTGGTGCCAGGGATCAAACTGCAGTCCCTGCGGCCAGTCAAGCTTTCCCAAGCAGATGCTTTAGACCACTGAGCCATCCTGCCTGGCCCCTCTAATCTCTTTTAAAAAGCTAACCATCTATCATTAACTATCAAAAGCTTTGCAAATATGCTTTTTTTGTTTGTTTGCTTTTTGTTTTTGTTTTGCATGTTAGGGAAGGGTCTACAGGGTGTTCAGGGTCTCACTACTAGATCAGACTCATAGTGATCCACCTTTTTTACAGCCTCCCAAGAGCTGGGATCACAGGTGCACACCACCACACTCAATCTCAATTGCTGTCTCAGCTCATCCCCAGAGGCAGGGCCAGCACTGCAGGCCCAGGGATTGAACTTCTGGCCACTGTTTGCAGGCACTTTAATCTGCTGAACTATTTGGCTGGCCTTGTGAATACACGTCATTTCAGAATAAAATATTTCAAATAATAAAAGTTTCAGATAAAAATTTAAAATTTAGGGAGGATTTCCAAAATATGAAAAAAACAAAAACAAAAACAAAAACAAAACAAACAAAAAAAAACCAGTGCTTCATTTTTAGCTGTATTTCCATCTCAGCTCAGGAGGACTTGGCATTTCAGAATGACTGTACCCTGGATGAGAAGGAAATGACAGATTCTGGGCGGAGCGGAAAAGCCAGTTACGAGAGCACAATTCCAAAGGATGGAGTGGATCTTTGAAAGTAGGCAGATGCATAGCCTATGCCTACTACTTCAGAAAATTCTAGAGATCTTGTGAATACAGGAGACATAATTCATTAGCAGTGTCACAATGTTATCAAGTATCACGTACCCAGTGGAAAACTATTTAATTGTGAATAGGATGAGATTGAAAAGGAGATTGCATCTTAGTATAATTGCAGTAGTAGCTTTGGTCTCCTGGTGCTCCCTGACGAGCCACTACAGGAGTAAAAGCCTCGGGGCACAGACGAGGGCTCCAACCTTCTGTGTCCAGTCTGTGGCTTTAAATACAAATGCTAGTGGTGTCACATTTCTTGCTCCAGCTCACACTTATGCCCACTTCGTCTGCATATATTAGACATCTCAACGTTTATGTCCAAAGTGGAATCTTCTAAACACATTTTATCAATGCCTATTAATTTTACAAAATATTGGACTCACTGTGACATTTTCACACGCGCGTGCATTTTGATCTTATCCCATCCTTCACCACCTTCCCCTACACCCTCTTTCCTCCTTAGTCTTTCCCTTTTGTCTAATAATAGTCTCTGTTCCACTTTCATGCTGTCTTTTTTAGATTCTGCATATTAGGAAAATGTGTTATACTTTTCTGAATCCAGCTTAATTCAATCAACACAGTCAACTCCAGTTTTATCCATTTTTCTGTTCTTCGTGGCTACCATGTCTGTCTGCCTGCCTGCCTGCCTGCCTGTCTGTTTGTCTGCCTGCTTGTCTGTCTGTCTGTCTGATGTCACATCATGACTTCCCTGTCCATTCATCTGATGGAACCTCTGGGGCTAGTTCCATATCTTGGCTGCTATGGATTGTGCCACAGTAACTGTGGGTGTGCAAGTATCCCTGTGGTATACTGACTTTAATAATAGGATGCTGTACCTGGGCCATTTATTCGCCCTAGTTTTAGTTTTTTGAGGGCCTGCTATACTGATTTTTATACTGTGTGTACTAATTGACATCAGCAGCATAGAAGGGTTTCTGTCCCCTCATATCCTGGCTGACGTTCATTGTTCTTTGGTTCTATTCCTGTCCTAGGCAGGAATCTTTCTTGTGTCTCTGGCTTCAAGTGTTCCTCCTGTTTTCTTCTAGCAGTTTCATGGTTCAGGTCTTATACCAGGTCTTTGATCCACTTTGGAAGGATTTTTGTACAGGGTAAGGGAGAAATCTAGATTCAGTCTTCTGCTTATGGATATCCAGTTCCCCCTCCTCCACCCTGCACCCTTTGTTAAAGAGGCTGCCTTTTTTTTTTTTTTTTACTGGATATTTTTTGTCTGTTGTCCAGAACCAGACAGCTGTAGCTGTGTGAGTTTTCTTTCTGTGTTCTATATTTCATTGGTGTATGTGTCTGTTTTTTGTGCCAGTACCATGCTGTTTTGGTTACTATGACTTTGTAGTATAATTTGAAATTAAGTATTGCAATGTCCCTAGCCTTGCTCCTTGTGCCTTGCTGTTTGTGCCTGGCAATTCTGGGTGCTGTTTTTTTCCAGTACTGTAGACAGAACCCAAGGAGTTTTCATTGAGCTAAATCCTTCCTCTCTGAGAGTCTCACTGAGTGGCCCAGTTGTCCAAGCTGGACTCAAACTTCCAGTCTCCCTGCCTCACCCTCCTGAGGTAGTGGGATTACAGGCATGCACCGTCATGCCCAGCTATTTTGGGTGTTTGTATTTAGATTGCTTTTGGCATTATGACCAGTTTAACAACACTAATTCTGTGGATTCATAAACATGGAATGTTTTTCCATCTTCCAGTATTTTTTTTAGGTTCTTTCTCCAATACTCTGTAATTTTTTTTTTTTTTTTTTTTGTCTTTTTGAGATAGGATCTCGCTGTGCAGATCAGGCTGCCTTGAGCTCACTTTGTAGCCCAGGCTGGTCTCAAACTTGCAATGATCCTTCTGCCTCAGCCTGCCTAGTGGTGGGAAAAATTCTGTAATTTTAATGGTAGGGATTGTTAACCTCCTTGGTTAAGTTGAATTCTGAATATGTATGTATGTATGTATGTACATATGTATGTATGTATTTTAAAGCTATTCTTTTCTTAGCTAGCTCACTATTGAGATATAAAGAAAATCAATGTAAATGTCACCTTGACAGCAAGATCTTCCTACAGAAAACTCCAGAGGAAGGCTTCCCTTCATGCAAAGCAACACCATCACTCCCATGTGACAGGAGCCATAAAACAAACCTCAGGTGTACTGTTAATCCTTGGTAGGCACACTGAGGAAATATGCAAAGACACACATGAAATCACCTTTAGCTATATATTTCACTATGTCCAACATATTAATTAGCACACAATTATTAACGACATCTTTTACATTCACTCTTTGTGTGCGTGCTCATCCATACTAAGTCTTAGAAATCTGCTGTGCATTTTTTGTTTACATTTAGAACACATTTCAGAGTGGACTGGCCACACACAGGTCTAGTGGCAGGAGCCACATGTGGTCAGGAGAAAGCATACTGGACAGTACAACCTGAAGGAGGTTTCTGTGTCATCTCTGTGTCATATCTCTTTACTTCCTTCATTTCATAGCCACCAGTGTTTGCTGCTTTCGAAGAGTTAGAGTATGACTTTGCATATGGATCAACTTGTCCATTTTCTGTGGCGCGATCTGTGAGGAGACTTCTGGACCCCAGCTTCCTTGCCTGTGGACCCGCTGTGTGGAGAGTCCCTGTCTCAGAGGACAGTGGAGGTGCCAAGTGCCCACTCTGTGGGAAGCTGACATCAGGGTTAGCTATTGTTTATCTGTCTAATGTTGGTCTTCCTCCCCTGGATTACGCACTTCCCGATGACAGAAGCTGTTTCTCCTCTGTTTACACTTGAATTTCCTGTGCCTGCTCCACAGAGGAGCCCATATATTTTTGTTGGATGAATTGAATGGGGTAGATACAGGAGAATGGGGTTAGAGTTTCCAACACAGATTTCTCAGGTTGACTTTGAAGTGAGAGTAGAACTTCTGAGCCTGGAGAGAAAGACAGTGGAGCAAGCAGAAAGAAGAGGATGAAGGTGTGGAGTGGGGACATCTGTGTGAATTGTTGGGGGCATTCCGTCTGGCTAAAGGATGAAAGGTGAGCCAGAGGAGCCCCTGAAATGAGTGTGCTGAAGCCACACTGCAAGCACCGGCAGAGCACGTGAGGCGTCTTTAGCTTTACCACACGGTTTGTGCAGAGGATTCTCTAACGGTGGCAATGCGTGCTTTCACTTGTAACTTTTTACTTCTACCTAAATTTTGAATGGCTTTCTTTTCTTTTTTAAAAACTATTTTCCTTATTTTTAAAGAGAGTACAAAAAGGGATAAAAACAGAAAAATTGTAAGCGTCCCAGAATTTCACTTAACAAAATAATCTGCATTTCACAGTATTTGCTGTAATGCAGTGTTGTCTTCCAATTGGTTATTCATATTGCTATATATATGCATTCAAAACTGGAAGAAGAAAAAAAGAAATATATGAAAAATTAAGAGAAAAAGTATAGACAATTGAAAAAAGGAACAAAACAAATTAAGCATCATCTGCTCCTTTCCACAGACCAGCAGAAATGCACACCACAGTTGTCCAAACCATCCTGCGTACACACAAAGACATATCCCCCCCACCCCCGTCCCTCTCCTGTGCTCCTCAAGTCAGTATTTTCTGCCTTTTGAATCAGATCACTCCCTTTTCCCAGTATCTATTGTACCTTTCGGATTCTATCTCCTCCCACTAAGGAGACAATGCGGTCAGTGCTTTATCTGCTTTTCTTAGTCTTTTCTGGAAGGTTTATTTACTTGCTTGTTTCAGTGGTGCAGAGAGAACCCTCCCAAGGCCCGGTGCGTGCGAAGCACGTGCTCTCGCCTGAGCTACATCCCCAGCCCTTGTGGTGTTATTACGGTATGGTTATGCAGAGTTGTCAGCAGAACTGGCGCAATGAGATGTCTGTCCTGAAAAGACGGTTCTGGCAGGAAGTAATGCGTTTCTTAGCACAGAGCAGAGTCTGGTGGTAGAATGACCCCTGGGTGGCTGTTTCCAAAATCAAGATGAGGAGTGAGGAGCCACGGCCTGGGGATGGCTGTGAGGATGGAAAGATGGGGATGGGGTAAAGCAGCCCCGCAGACAGGTCTTCCCGGGACGCATTCATTCCAGTGTTCAGGGCGCATGTGCCAGATGGCTGGCATGGTGCTAGCGTCCGGGACATTTTAGTAAACAAAATAGACAGAAATCCTTGCTTTCAATTAGCAGTGCTGTTATGGAAGTGTTATGGTTTATGTCTAGTTGTCCCCCCAAAGCCTCATGTAGTCATTGGGCAGAGACTTCTAGAGTTTCAGACTTGATCCATGATCCCTGGGATTACGGGTGTAGCCTAAGGTGGGGGCTAAGGCGGAGAGCCTGAATGTAATATAAAGAGAGACAGAGAGACAGACTCGGGCTGTTGCTGTTTCTCTGCTGCCGTGTTTGTTTGGCTGCCTCTGCCGCCATTTTGTTGCTGTTCCACCGCCATGAACTGGATGCTCTCTGCTCTGTTCCACTCAGCCTTGGGCCAGCCGAATATGGACTGAAACCTCCACAAACTGTGAGCTAAATAAACCTTTCCTTCCTTCATTTTGAGTGTTAGGTATTTGTCCCAGCAACGAGCAAAAAGTAACTAAAACAGGAAGAAAACGAGGGGACAAGCAATAAGGGAGTACACAAATCTCTTACACTGGGCCAGACATTGCGCCAGACCCGAGGACAGGGTATGGCACAAGCGTCACCTCAGTAAGAGGAGGATGTCAGGCGCAGGCCCAGGAAGAGCCTGCGTGGAGCACAGGGTGAACCGCAAGGGACCCTGGGAGGCTGCAGCTGTGCGGCCAAGGGGAGAGACGTGTGCGCACACTTTCCTCCTGACTGAGACACAATTCCCAGGATTCACAGCATATAGGAGGAGAGGCTTATTTTGGTTCACAGTTTTAGAAGGTTCAGTCCATGGGCGGCAGGCTCAAATAGGAATAGCGTGGTGGAAGGGTCTGGCAAGGGAAAGCTGCTCATGGCATGGTGACCAGGAAGCAGATAGAGCAGGGAGGTGCCAGGGCAGGAGATGCACTCTTTCAGTCCAGGCCCTTCCAAGCCACGCTCCTCCAGGGCACACCCCTTCCCGGCCGCGCCCCTCCATGCCACGCCCCCAGTGACCTCACTCCAACCAGGCCCCACCTCCTAGCCACCCATTTATCTGTGTACTCATTGATAGGTTAATCCACTGATAAATACAGCACCTCCTGATCCAGTGACATGGATTGGGGCTTTCAAAGGCTTTGCCTCTGAGCACAGGAGAATTTTGGGGGCCTTTCTGGATCTGAACCGTAACAGGATGATGGTGACTAGAACTGCATGGCCAGGCTGGGTAAGGCTTTTTTGGCTGTCTGAAGCTGTTGAGTTTCACTCTGATAGAGATGGGGATTAGGAGATTCAGAGGAAGGGAGTGACACACTGTCATTTTCAAAGGGCTGTGTGGCTCCGGAGAGCAATGGTAGACGGGAGGAGACGGCAAGAGGCGTTGGCAGCGTGTCGCACGAGTGTGAGAGACGGCGGTGGTTGGGTCCTGGTGGGAGGGTGGCGACGGGAGAAGGTGCCTGGCCTCCAGACAGAGGAGTTGGTGAGAGATTCTGGGGTGGTGGGTGGCAGAAAAGCAGTTCGGGGAGTCGACTGTCTCTGGGTTTTTCATGTGGCTCCAATTCTCACTTGAGTAAAATGAAATTCAAAACCAAAGCTGGGGTGAGGAAGAGGAGGAGGAGGTTCCGAGAGAGCTGTGCACCATGTAAGAGAGAAGTGGCCATGGGACATTTATGTGGGTGTCGTGTGCTGGATTTGAGTACCACGGAGTTATTCTGAAGCAAGGTCACTTCCAGAGTGGGCGCGGTGAATTGTCCAACGCAGCATGAGCGAAGCATGGAAGACAAAGTGTTAGCTGGTCACAAAGACTGAAATGGCCCAGCTGGACTCAAGAATCCGCCTTGAGGATGACCTTCATCCGTGTTGTGCTGTTACAACTAATATTTGAGGCAGGGTAAAAACAAAGAAAAGTCGTTTGTTTTCTCATAGCAGTGGAGGCTGAAAATCCAAGATTGAAGCATCAGCTTCTGGTCCTGCCTTTCTTGCTGAGTCTGTATGAGGCTGAGGGAAGTTAGCAGGCAACTTCCGGGAGGTTAGCAGGCAACTTCTGGAAGCCCTTTCTACAGAGTCCGCTGGACCTAAGCCCCTCCCTACCTCCCACCACTGTTGCACTGGGGATACATGTCCATCACACAGATTTGGGGGGATATACTGGGACCACAGCAAGGACAGAACGCAAAATAAGGAAACAGCAGAAGAAACTGAGGAAGCAGATGCTGAGGTCTTAAAGGGGGTGTAGGATGTTCAGGCTTACGCCTGGGAAGGGGCAGCTGGGGAGCTCCTGGAGCTCAGGGACACCCGGGTCATGGGGGTGGTGGCTGGGGCCGCTCAGGGAAAATGCGTGCCTTGCAAAGAGCTTTGGTACCGCAAGGGCAGGAGGAGAGAGGAAGAGCTGTGGGAAGGAGGACGGTAGCAGGGGGGAGAACAGAGCCCGGAGAGGCCGCCGCTCTGACAGTAACCATCTGGAGCTGAGGCTGAGCCGGAACTTACCTGGGGGCTTTGGATGAACCACTCCGGGCCCTGCACTGCATGTGAAGATAGGGAGAATCCCTGTCCCTGGTGTCGTTCAGCCCAGAGTGTTGGTGAAAGCCCAGCACATGGTACATGGTACATGGTATAAGCAGGTGCTCAATACCAGGCTGCTTTATGTTAATCACTATCTAAATACGGAGAGAGGAGAGATTGCAAAGGCACAGAGCAGTCGGCTGTGTCAAAGGTGGAAGAAAGCAAGCCAGGAGGAAAGCTGCAAGGACCCTGCGTGGCTGTTGTCCACCCAGCGCTGCACTTTGTTAGAGCAGTCTTGGTGGCGTGGGGTTAGCAGCCTCGAGCTTCAAGCCAGGGCTAAGCAGTCAGGTGTGGAGCTGTCTGGGCTCTTCGTGGAGTCCTTGGAAGTCAGATGGGCTGCGAGGGCCAGGGCACCAGGAGGCCCTCGGTACCACGTGCTCTGCCTTGGACCAGTGTGGGCTCCTGTCGCATCTGTGCAGACAAGGGTGAAAGGGACTGGCTTGGGCTGCAGTAGTGGGTGCCCGTGTTTGGAGGCAACGGGGGCCGCCTTTTGCAGCAGGGAAGAGGCTGAGAGAACTCAGCGTTGTGGTGGTGTTGGGTGGCAGCACGTGGGGGAGCTCCTATCTGATGGGCTCCGTCTGTATCCATCTGTAGGTAAAGCTGGGGCGGGGGGTGGGGGAGGGGACTTTTCCAAGGGCAGGTGTGACCACAGTGGCCTCGGAAAAGAGGGGTTTGGGTAAAAGCCCGTGATTTTGTTTTACTAATGCAGTTTGCGGCGCATACTGATTGCATTCATCACGGGGTGTTGGTACAGGAATGCAACACGTCTCTGTCCTATCAGACTCCTTCCTGCCCCTTCCCTCTCTAGATCCTCATGCCCACTGTACACGGATCTCCCTCCTCGTGTCCCGTCGTCTGTGTGGTTTTTTTTATATAATTTTTTATTTTACTTATTTATTTTTTTCTTGTTTCATAACCTTTGTTTGTTTATTCACTCATTTTTATGGCCGGCTCAGCCCGCCCCGAGAGCAGGGCTGGCGCAGCATGTGGTGCCGGGGATCGAACCGCGGTCCCTGAAGCTGCCCAAGCTTTCCCAAGCAGGCGTTTTAGACCACTGAGCCATCCCACCGGGCCCCCGTAGTCTGTGTTTTATTTTGCTTTTTGGGTTTCTCATGAAAAAGAAATCATGTGAGATACACATGATATTCAAATCGTGGGTCTGATTTATCTCACCATTTTGGTCTCAAGGTGCATCCATTTTTCTTTTTTTTTTTTTTTTTTTTTTTTTTTTTTTTTTTTTTGTGGGACCAGGGTTCAAACTCACGACCTTGCACTTGCCCAGCAGGCACTTGTGCCTCGGAGCTATCTCCCCAGCCCCTGCATCCATTTTTCTATAAATGACTTAAATTTATATTTCTTTATGGCAGAGTGGTACCCCACTGTGTGCGAACCCCACACTTTCCTTATCCATTTATTTATCTGTTGATGGACGTACATAGGCTATTGCATTGGTCAGAGTTTTACTTAGAGAAGTAGAACAGATATAATATAAGGAATGGATATTAACACAAATATACAATCTATAAGGAACTATAAGATTGGCTTATAATAGTCAGCCAGAGTCAGATGAGGAAGTGTGCAGAGAGTGTCTGCACTCCTTGGACTGAAGAATTCTGTTCTGAGGTCTGAAGCTCACTGTAGTGCTCCGTGTATGTCTCTATCCGTACCGCAGAATTCCATCCCAAAGTCTGAGACGCACTGCAGCGCTGCGTATCAGTCTCTATCCATAGGCTGATGATGGGTCTGTGATGGATGCTGAAGTCTGCGCTGCAAGCCAGACGATGAAGCCGAATGCGAAGACTAAAGCTCTGATGAAGTGCGGTCTTGACTCCTGCCTCAGCCCCTTTATGAAGTCTCTTTGTGCTGAGTCACTCTGAGGTGGGCTTATTGTGCCCTAGGGTGAAACCAATCATACCCTAGGGCGGGCTCTTGATCCTGCCCTAGGGAGGAGCCAATCATATCCCAGGCAGGCCCTGGTCACGCTTTAGGGAGGAACCAATTGTACCCCAGGGCAGGACCCCCACCAACAGGGAACCAGGCCGCTGAGTCACCCAGCCAAGTTGACACAGTGTATCAACCACTACAGCTACTCCCCAAACTTAGCTATTATGAGTTGCGCTGTGATAAACATAGGTATTCATGCATCATCTTGATATGATGTCTTTTCAGGAAGATACCTAGATACCAAGAGCTGAGTCAGATGGAATTTCTAGTTTTTAGGTTTTAAGGAATGTCCATACTGGCTTTGATGGTGGTCCTACTGCTCACATTGCCACCAACAATACAGGAACGTTATATTTTCTCCACAGCCTCACCGGCGTTTGTTATTTGATTTCTCAGTGGTGACCAATTTTTTCTTGAGTAAGATGGAGTCTCAGTGTCACTTGCATTTGCTTTTGTCTGATGTCCGGTCAGGTTAAGCACTTTTTTTTCATGTGCTTATTGGCCTTTTGTACTTAAGAGAAATGTCTGTTAATTTCGAAGGCTCATTTTTTTGACTGGGTCTTTTATTTTGGGGGTGGCCTGTTTCTTTAGTTCTTTGTATCGTCTAGATTTCTTTCCTATCCTGTAGGTTGTCTAGCCTGTTACATGTCATAAAATTTACCCAGCTGAAGTGTATGCTGGACTTTAGTATTTTCCCATCCTGTACTTCCATCTTCGCATGTTTTTAGGCCTCCTTCGTTATGCCCACGAGAGACCCCCTGGGTGTTCGCCCTTGCCTTCCACCCCCGCCCCCGGGGCCCTAGGCCTATGGCTTCATCTGTGCTGGACATTGCACAAAGACTGCGCAGCCTTTGTGGCCTCCTCCATCTTTTCAGGATTCGTCCTGTAGCATGGGCCACTTCTTTATTCCTTTTTCTCGCTCATGCTATCCCGTCATCTGGGTATACAGGGTGGCATTGCGTAAGGGACACCCTCTGAGAGACACGTCCTTAGGTGACTTGGTTGCTGTGGGGGTGTTGTAGAGCGTAGCACACAAATCGGTGTGGGGTAACCTGCTGACTGGCTCGGTCTCAAGGCCGCGGTGAGCCAGGTGGTACAGGACTGAAGTAAGCACAAGGGACACCGTGGGCGAGAGACAAACGGTGGACAAAGGGGTCCTAGGGAGCTTCCGGCAGAGCAGGGCTCGCTGCTGCACAGGGCGCTTCTAACACGGAAGGCCAAGGAGCCCACTTCACAGGAGCAAGTGTAGTAAGTATGCAGACCAGTGACACAAACACTGAGTGTCACCCGTTGTCACGCACTGTCTGGAAATGTGTGTGCTGTACTTTTGTGCAAATGCCAGTAGGTGCGCTGACACTGGTATCACTACAAACACTGGAGCATTGTATCATCCTAGGACATTACGGCAGCTACCATGTCATTAGGGGACCCGAGTTTTCAGCTCCGTTATCATGTAAAAGATCACTGCCCAAATGGGGTCTGTCCTTGACCAAAGTATCATTATGCGGTGCATGCATGGCCGCCGTACTTTTTTTTTTTTTAAATCTATTCATCTGTTAACTACTTTTTGGGTTGCTTCCACTTTTCAGCTGTTAAGAACCACTGAAGGGACTGGAATAGAGGAACCTAGTGGGGACATTTGTTTTTATTTCCCTTAGTTACATACCAAAGAGTAGAAACCCTGGGTTGTTTGGTAACTCTGGGCTTAACTGTTTGAGGAGCTGCCAAATTGTTTCCTGAAGCAGCTGTACCACGGTTGCATTTCCACAGTAGTGTGGAGGGCTGCAGCTTCTCCATACCCTTGCCACTACTTGTATTTGACTTAGTCTTCCCTATCCTCCCCTCCCCTTTCCTTCCCTTCTCCTCCTCTCCACTCTCTTCCCTCCCCTCCCCTCTATTCCCTCCCTCCCTCCCTCCCTCCCTTCCTTCCTTCCTTCCTTCCTTCCTTCCTTCCTTCCTTCCTTCCTTCCTTCTTTCCTTTCCTTCCTCTCTTCTTTCTGTAGTCCTGAGGTTTTAACTCAAGGCTGTGCATAGGCTAGACAAGGCTTCTGTCAATGAGCTGCATTCCCAGCTCTTTTTATTCTATTCTGAGACAGGCTTTTGCTTTGGATCCATTTTGAGGCAGTTTTTCATGTGGTGTAGGTCCGACTCTAATTCTTTTATTTTGTCTGTGGATATACAGTTGTCCTGACTACCTCTGTTGACCCACAAAAATATCTTAGAGAACAGCAGGAAACTAAACCAAAACATTGCCCACAGCCTTGGGGAACCCCTGGTGCTGAGGCCACCTGGGCAGAGAAGTCCGTGAACACGGTGTGAGATGCCTTGATATCTAGGGTGGGGGCAGCCTCCTGGAGACTGTGGGTGGAGCAGTCCATTTACAGGACCTGTGAGGAAGCAGGGGACAGCAGGGGCTTGAAGGAACCTGGACCATCTCTCGATCCTTACAAAGGTTTACAGGGAGAAGCTGTGAGTTCTGGAGCGGCTGCCTGTTTGCCAGTTACTCCTGTGTGAGCGTGGCGGGTATCTGGACAGTTAGGGTGGATCAGAGGTCTTGGATCTGCCTTTGGTGGACGCCAGGCTGGGGCG
Organism: Myocastor coypus; assembly: GCA_004027025.1. NCBI lineage: Eukaryota > Metazoa > Chordata > Mammalia > Rodentia > Myocastoridae > Myocastor > Myocastor coypus. The sequence continues at coordinate 29,927 of PVJA010011043.1, read as the reverse complement.
CTGCCGAGGCTGTCATAGGATGGAGGCAAGTTCAGCGGTGAAGGTCGATTCAGCATAGGGTCCCAGATACCGGGCACTTGAGGGCCGGAGAGATAGCTCTGGAGAATAAACACTTGCCTGGCAAGCACAAGGTCCTGAGTTCAGCCCTCAGTACCGAGGGAAAGAAAAACCCCACAAGATAGCAAGAATTTAGTATCATCTACTTAATATTTTGTGAAAGTTGGTTTGTGTCTTTTAAGCTTTGAAAAAGCTTACATTTTATTTATTTATTTATTTATTTATTTATTTATTTATTTATTTATTTATTTATTTTCTTGTTTCAGAACCTTTGTTTGTTTATTCACTCATTTTTATGGCTGCCTCAGCCTGCCCTGAGGGCAGGGCTGGCGCAGCATGTAGTGCAGGGGATCGAACCGCGGTCCCTGAAGCCGCCCAAGCTTTCCCAAGCAGGCGTTTTAGACCACTGAGCCATCCCGCCGGGCCCCTAAGTAAATCTGACTTTTTTTTTTTTTTGTGGGACCGAGGTTCGAACTCACGACCTTGCACTTGCCCAGCAGGCACTTGTGCCTCGGAGCCATCTCCCCAGCTACATTTTAGAATTAGTTAAAATTGGTAGAAAGGTTGCAGCTGTGGCACGGAGTTTCTGTGTATCTTTCATCCACTTTCCCTAGCTGGTGGCATTTTACTACATCTATTTTATTATTCTTTCCTCTCCTTCACCGCAGTGTATGTCTGTGTTTGTTTCTGATTGGCTGGAGAGTAAGTTGTAGAGGCAATGCTCCATTACCTTGTAATGCTTCAGGGTGAATTTCTGCTACGCTACTGCGTAAGAGCACCCTCCTTCATTATCACAGGTAACGCCATCAAAATCAGAAAATTTCCTTTGATGCCGTACTACTACCTTCTGATTATCAGCCTCCATGCAAGCTTCTCTGCTTAGCCAGTAATGTCCTGTAATGGATCCGATACCCACAAGAGGAGTCACATTTAGCTGTCATGCATTTTTGGTATTGTTCAATCTGAAACACTTAATTTTTCCTTGACTTGCGCAACTCTGGCACTGAATGAAGGGGACAAGTCACAGATTTTATAGGCCACCTCCCCATGTGGATGTGTCCGGTGTTCCTGCAAGGCTGGGACATTCCTTACAGATTCTCAGTGAAGTGATCCTGTATCTTCTCTTGGGATGTGCCGTGAGGTACACAGTGCTCATTTGCTCCAAAGCTGTTTCTAACACCTCTAGTCACTTGGTAAAGATGGTGCAGCCCTATCTATCACTATAAATACAACAAAAATATCCTTACAGGATGTCTTAGTTACTTTTCTCTCATGGCTGAAATAAAATACCTGACACTAAAGTTAAAGGAGGAAAGGTTTACTTAACTCACAGTGCATAGCGGTTTTAGTCCGCAATTGGCTGGCTCCAAGGCAAGGTGGCATGGCAGACAGGACAGAGGAGGGACAGCTCATGATGGGCAGAAGGCTGCAAAGCGAGCAAGGGACAAGCCAGGCCGCTCTTTCTCTCCCGTTTTTGTTTTCAGGTTAACAGAATTAAGGTAGTGTCAAACTAATCATGACTTAGTGCTGACCCACCCTTAGTTCTAGCTTTGCACAGTGAATGTCACATACTCTAGATTCAGCTGCCTCTGAAAAAACCCCACCAGTGACTGCCTGAGGCCTTGGGGTGGCGGAGGGGGCATTTAGACCCAAACTGTAACCCTGGGGAAGAGAGGTGGTGTGAGGCTCTGGGCTCGGTCTCCAGTCCAGGGTGTGTGGGGGTGGGGAACTCCGGAGATGAGGTGGAGCAAGGACATTAAGAGTGATGTCAAGGAAGGGCTGAGCAGGTGTTTCAGTCCATGCCAACTCAATGCCCTTGTGTGCCGAGGGGGAGTGCACTGGTGCTGCCTCCTGGTGTGAGATAAAGGAGAAAAAGAGGACCCTGGCTGCCCTTATCACCACGGCGCCTGGCGCTTCGGCCACAGAGGAGCAGCACTGCCACTGAGCTCAGCTGATGGATCTGGAGCCCTGCGTACCATGCCTTCCCTGAGGAAGGAGCCCTGCTGCACCTCAGGAGAGAGGAAGCCAGCGCTGCATCCTGCCCTGTATGTCCCCCTCCAGGACTGGAGTTCCTGGTTCTTTTGCAGCCATGCCCGTGGTCCATATTCTGACTTCTTGGCCACTCCGCATGGTTGTGGGCCTTGGGCACTGGCATTACCAGTGCAGCAAGTGTACCCCTTAACCCAACCCAGTGCCAAGGGGATTTCCTTGACCATGGCTTCCTTGTGTGGGCAGAAAAGAGATCATGAAGGCCTCGATATTCCTCGCCACTACGCAGGACATGTGTGGTGCTGGCCACTGAGGGTTCTCTGGCCTTGCTAATCTTAATAGATGAACTCCACGTGGTACATCCCTGCTCCCTTCCCACAGCTGTCGCTGCCTCCATGTAGCCTTGGGGCCAGAGCCACCGCACCCCATGCAGATGGCCTCACATCCGCTCTTCCCTTAGCGTCTTTCCCTTCAAAGCCAGTCCGTAGAGCCTGATCTCTCATAGGTGCGGACATCAGTGCCACATAAGAAATATGAAAACTCAAGGAAATATGACAGTGCCAACGGAGCACAGCAGCTTTCTATGATGATGCCAAAGTAGAGGAGAGACACATTTATTTTTTTTTTGGCTTTTTCAGACAGGGTCTCACTATGCAGTTCTGGCTGGCCTTGAGCTCACTTTTGTAGCCCAGGCTGGTTTTGAACTTGCACCGATCCTCCTGCCTCAGCCTCCTGAGTGCTGGGATTACAGGCGTGCGCCACCACGCCCGGCTCAAGAGACACATATTGCTTGCAAAATAATTTCAAATAATGGTTCTAGGGTATAAGACCACCTAATCATGCAACTGAGAGAGGTTAGGAAGACAATACAAGAACAACATAAGTTCTGTGAAGATATAGAAATCCCTAAAAGCAGAAAGACCAAACACATCTTGGAGCTGAAGAGAACAATGTGTGGAATGAGAAAATGTAACTGAGCCCTTCAGTCCCTCGAGCAAACAGGAGAAAGAATGTGCATGTGTTAGCTCAAAAACAGACCTAGGGCTTGGGTATAGCTCCAGGGCACAGTGCCTGCCTAGGTCAGAGTTTGACTCCTGTTGCGTGTACACACACACACACACACACACACACACACACACACACACGACAGACCATCTAGTCAGAGCAGCAGAAGCCTATGGAATTTATTGGACACCACCAAGCAAATCAGTGCGTGCGCTAAATGAGTCTCAGAAGAAGAAAGAGAAATAACAGCAGAAAACTTACAGAAATAATAACTGGAATACTTCAGCATCATGGAAGGGTATTAGACTTCTGGATTCATCTTAAAGATCTCCAGATAGAACAAACCAAAAGAAATCTAACCCAAGCTGTTGTCTGCCAAATTTTCAGAAGTCAACAACAAATAAAGAGTTTGGAAAGCATCAAAGAAAAAGGGACTCAGGCAGGACAAGGGGCTGTGTGCTGGACTCTCAGTGTCTTAGGTGGTCTCAGCAGAAACAGGTCTGGGCACAGTGGGTGACGCATTCCGAGTTCTGGAAGGAAAAAGCCTGCCAGTTAACACTGCACAGGGGCCCGGTGGGATGGCTTCAGTGGTCTAAAGTGCCTGCTTGGGAGAGCTTGGGCGGCTTCAGGGACCACGGTTTGATCCCTGGCACCACATGCTGTGCCAGCCCTGCCCTTGGGACGGGATAAGCCAGACATAAAAATGAGTGAATAAACAAAGGTTCTGAAACAAGAAAAAAAAAATTAAAAAATTCTTAAAAACAAAACACTACACCAAGGCAGGAGAGATAGCTTAGCGGTCCATGCGTCCGCCTGGCAAGCTCAAGGGGCCGGCTACGGAGGCCGGTCGTGGTGGCACATGCCTGTCATCCCAGCTCTGGGAAGGCTGAAACAGGAGGATCACTTTGAGTCCGAGTTGTATAGCAAGACCCTGTACCAAATACATAAAATTAAAAGAAAAAGAAAGAGAATACTACACCAGACAAAGATATCTATCAGAGGGGGCTGGGGAGATAGCTCCAAGGCACAAGTGCCTGCCTGGCAAGTGCAAGGTCATGAGTTTGAACCCCAGTCCCACCAAAAAAAACCCCAAAAAACAAAAAACCAACCAAAAAACAAAACAAACAAACAAACAAAAAAAAAAACAAAAAACAAAGATATCTATCAGAAATGAAGAGGCACCGAAAGCTGTGATCGCAAGGGGAGTCCGTCTGTAATGTAGAGCTGTAGCTGGGGATGCTGGAAAGTGAGAAACAGAGTGAAGACCTTTGTCATCAAAGGAAATGCTCTCTGGAAGTGTAGAAATGAAAACTGTGCTATGTGGAACGTGAGAGCCTGAGTCTCAGGGGTCAAGGTGTATAGATGAACGTGAATACAGGGAGTGTGAATTTCTTTGCGTGCTAATATGAAAGGGAGATGAAATTCTGTTAATGAGTATGTAATATTAAAAGAAGTGAACTCTGTCTACAAGAACACAAAACATACAGGTGACTAACCAAGTAGTATATGTGCAACTGAAGTTATGACTTGAAATTGAAAGGTATAATTACAAGATATTTTATACACATATCAAGGTAGCAAAAGCCAGGCAACAGAGAACCAGGGTATAACTCAGTGAAAGAGACATTTCCTAGCATGCAGAAGGCCCTGGGTTTAATTTGCAGCTCCAGAAACAAAGCAAAGCCAAACAAAACAAAAAACTCATGTAGTAATTTTATCAAAGATAATGAAAAAAAAAAAGTGCAGAGCAAATTAACACCAAAAATCTTCAAATGAAATAAGAGGAAAAGAGGAATAAAGTAGTTGCAAGACAAACATGAAACATTAACAAAGCTACAACAACAGTCCTCCATTGTTGGTAATTTCTTTAAATGAAAGTGGATTCAACTCATCAGTCTAAAGGTGTACAGTGGCCAATGGGTCATAGAACAAGGCTGTGATGCGCTGTTATGAGACACATACTTTAGAACTAAAGCCACACATGCACTGATAGTGAAGAGACACAAAGAGCACTTGATGGAATTAGTAATCAACAGTAGGAATGGCTATGCTTACGCAAAATAGATGTGAACAGTAAAATAAAATGCCAATCCATCAATTATAAACATATAATTAGTCAACATCACAACATCTAAAATTGTAAAGCAAATGTTGACAGATTGGCCTTTACAAACTGACAACAATACATTAGTGGTAGGGAACTTAGCTATTGCCAAGAATAAATGTTGACCCGTGATAATAGGTGGACAGTCCAGACAGAACATAGAGGACAGCTGCCTTAAACACTATCAACTAAGTGGACCTAACTGACACATGTGTAACTAACTTCCTCCCCAGCAGCAGAAGAGCACACCTTCCCCCAAGGGCTTGTGGAAGATTCTTGAGGATGGGCCAATCTTAGATCACAAAATGAGTCTTATCAGATTGATTGATTGATTGATTGCCAAGATGAGCTCTTTCACGTATTTGAATAAGATGACAAGTATTAAAATCTTTTCCACAATGTGTGCATACATAAATATTCTGCCTACTGGGACTTCTTTCCCAGGTTTGAACATAGTTGGTTGTACTACGGGCTTGTACATTTTACTCACATACAAAGGCCATCTCTTCAGTGGTAATTCCTTCAGTGCAATATGAATATAATTTTCCCTATTGCTTACGCTGACAGAGTTTCCCTCCCGTATTTGTCTTTGCATACCTCTGAAAGGACTGGAAACCAGAGCAGGGTTTTCCATGCTTCTTAGTAAATAGAGTCTCTTCAAATCTCTGATACTTATATGATTTGAGTCAGTGCTAGCTGGAATGGGCACATTTGGCGATGAATGACCCATCTGAATATTTTCAGAGCCTAGGCTTTCACCTGGTGTTACACCCACCAGTTTTCTGGTCAGGTTAGTATCTGTATTCCAGAAAGTCACTTTTCCATGTTGATACCACAATTCATTTTTTTAATGTTCTGGCTGGCTCAGCCTGCCCTGGTGGTGGGGCTGGTGTAACATGTGGTACTGGGGAGTGAACCATGGTCCCTGTGGTTGCCTAAGCTTGTCTAAGCAGGCACTTTAAACCACTGAGCCATCTCACCAGCCCAATACCATAATTCATATTCACTGTATTCTCTACTTCATCACTGCTTAGATTACTTTTCTTTTTATTTATTTATTTTGTGGGACCGGGGTTCAAACTCACAACCTTGCACTTGCCAGGCAGGCACTTGATGCTCAGATTTCTACTGCAATCCTCGCACTCATCTTCAATTTTCTTACCACCCCACTAGCTTCCGGTGTCAGCCACATCCCTGAAGATTTTCCCACATTACATCTCAGTAGAAGTTCTCTTGAGATGGATTTGGCAAAGCCCTCTTCTCGATGGTAAAGTTTACAGCTACAGCCTCGGAGGACACTGCCCCCATTGCGTGGCTTGAGGTTCCTCCAGGGTCCTTCCAGTGCAGGCTGCAGCCGCGAGGAGCTCTGAAGCAAGGCAGTGTAGCCAAGAGCGCTAGATCTCTTAACAAATTTAATATATTCAAAACCATTCCCTGTCCAACCACAATAGAATGAAATTAGAAGTTAATAATAACACAGAGAAGCCAAGTGACACACATTAGAACAGCCACTGAGTCAAAGAAGAAATCAAATGGACATTTGAAAAGTATTTTAAAACAAACAAAAACACAAGCACAATGTACCAAAATGTAATAGAGACAGCAGAGGTAGTTAGACAGGCTTATAGTAATGAAGTCCTACATTTGAGAAGAAAAAGTATGTTAAGTAAACACCTTAATTTTATAACTCAAGGGAGTAGGAAAAGAACAGGGTAAGCCCAAAGTTAGCCAAAGAAAGAAAATAGTGAAGATTAGAATAGAGGCAAGTTAAATGGAGAAAAACAGAAGAAAAAAAGAGGAAGAAAAATCAACAAAACCAAGAGTGTTTTTTAGGAAAATTAAAACTGGTGAACTCTTAGCTAACTGAAGAAAAAGAGCAGAGCCCCTGAAAAAAAATCAGGAGATGCTAACAATGGAGGTATCAGGTGCAGAAAGGGCCCAACTCGTATGTTAGGAGGACAGTTACATACACATACCAGAGGCTCTAGGAGAAGTGTATGCATTCCTACAAAAATGCGACCTACAGAAACTAACCCAGGAAGCAATAGAGAGCTTTAGAACCTTAGCAATAAGCTAGGAGATTGTGTCAGTAATTTTGAAAAACCTCCCAGCAAGGGCCAGTGAGATAACTCAGCAGACTAAGTACCTGCTTGGGCAAGGGACCGGGATTCCATACCTGGCACCACATGCTGCATGCACCATTTAGTCCAGACATAGTGGTGCATGCCGGGAATCCCAGAACTGGGGAGGCTGAAAACAGATTTATCTATGTGTCTGAGCTGCGTAGTGAGTTCCTGTACCAAGTACATTAAAACAAAAACAAAAATAAAACTTCTAAAAAAGGCCCAGGGCCTGATGACTTCATGGGGGAATTCTAGGGGCACCTTAGCAGCTCACATACTAAAAATCTTGAGTGAAATTTGCCAAACATTAAAGAAAATTTAATACTAGTCCTTTTTAAAATTCTTCCAAAAACTGGAGGAAGAATCTCCCAAATTGATTTTATGAGGCCAAAGAAGCCTCTCAAGCCAATATCCTTGATGAACATAGACATAAAAATCCTTGATTAAATAGGAGTAAATCAAATTCAACAGTGCATTGAAAGGATCATGCCCTGTGACACAATAGGATTTGTCCAAGAACCACAAAGACATTTCAACAAATACAGATCAATGTGTTATGGCCATGTAAACAAAATGAAAGCCAGAAGAAATGACCACCTGAATAGGTAAAACGAAGACACATTTCATAAGGCTCGGCACCCAATCAAAGCAAAAGTTTCAAGCAGTATGCATGGAAGGACTTTGGTACCAAAAAAACCATGTTCTAGGGAGCTGGGGAGATAGCTCCGAGGCACAAGTGCCTGCTGGGCAAGTGCAAGGTTGTGAGTTTGAACCCCGGTCCCACAAAAAAAAAAAAAAAAAAAAAAAAAAAAAAAAAAAAAAAAAAAAAAAAAAAAAAAAAAAAAAAAAAAAAAAAAAAAAAAAAAACCAAAAACAAACAAACAATCAAAAAAAAACCCATATGCAAAATACCCCACAGCTAGCTCCATTAACTATGGAGGAAAACCGAAAGTTTCCCCCTAAAATCTGGAACATTGGCACCATTTCTTTAGAAAGTCTTAGCCAAAGTAATTAGATAAGAAAAAGGGCTCCCAAACTGAAAGAGAAAAAGCAAAATATATATGTCCAAGAGTCCACGATCACAGGGCCAGTGAGCTAGCTCAGCAGTGTAAAGCACCTGCTTAGGCAACTGCAGGGACTTTGATTTGATCCCAAGGACCACATGCTGTGCCAGCCCCACCCCCAGGGCAGGCTGAGCTGGCAATAATATAAATAAATAAAGTTAAGAAAAAAAAAAGAGTACATGATCACATACATATAAAACCCTAAAGACTCAACAGAAGTCCATTAGGACTAAAAACTAAATTCAGTAATGTGTCTTGGGATACAAAATCAACATAGAGACCAGGGATATACCTCAGTGACATAAGCTCCTGCCTGACAAGTACAAGGTCTCAAGTTCAATGCCAAGCACTGCAAATAATTGATCAATAAATGAAATCAACATAGAAAATTTTATTTCTACAAACAAGCAATGACATATCTGCAAAGGAAATAGAAAAACAGCCTGATTCACCACAGCTGCAAAAGCAATAAAATGTGTGGGTAAAAACAACCAAGAGGTGAAAGACTATGTATTGAAGATTATGAAATATTGATGAAGGGGATTAAAGAATACACAGATAGATGGAGAATCAGCCTGTGCTCATATTAAAATAATTCATATTGTTTAAATATCCATCCTGTAAAGAGATATGGATTCAATGCAGTATTTACCCTATCCCACTCACATTATTTATAGAAATAAAAAGCAATTTTAAGATCTGTAAGGCATCACCAAAGACCTTGACCAGCCAAAGCATTTTTGAACATCCAAAAGAACAAAGCTAGAGCTGTCACGCTTCTTGATTACAAAATACTGTGTACACTAAGGCTACGATAATAGCAGCAGGGCGGTCCTGGTCTAGAGAGACACACAGATCCAAGGACACAACAGAGTGGCCAAAATCCACCATCTAGGAGGTGCCAAGGGGCAAATTTTGGTTAAACTGTGGAACAACAGGAACTCTCATTTATTTTCATGAGTTTGAGGCCAGGCTGGACTACATGGGGAGAGCTCATCTCAAAAACAGAAGCAAGAGGGCCCGGTGGGATGGCTCAGTGGTCTAAAGCGCCTGCTTGGGAAAGCTTGGGCGGCTTCAGGGACCGCGGTTCGATCCCCGGCACCACATGCTGAGCCAGCCCTGCCCTCGGGACGGGCTGAGCCGGCCATAAAAATGAGTCAATAAACAAGGGTTCTGAAACAAGAATGAAAATAATAAATAAAATTAAAAAAAAAAAAAAAAAACAGAAGCAAGAAAAAAAACTGAATCGCAACACAAGCCATTTATAGTATGTTGATTGATATTGGCACTCCAGTTGGCGATCTCATCTAGAAAGTGTTTTTAACTTGAAGTTTGCATTTAGTAACATGCTAGAGTAGAGTTGTTAAGAAAATGAGTAGCCACTGGAAGAAGAGGTAGAGGCACTGAGGTTAGGTGTCACAAAGAGGCCCCTTCTTTTTTTTTTTTTTTTTTGTCTTTTTGAGACAAGGTCTCGCTATGCAGTTGAGGCTGGTCCTGAGCTCACTTTTGTAGCCCAGGCTGGTCTTGAACTCGCACCAATCCTCCTGCCTCAGCCTCCCGAGTGCTGGGATTACAGGAGTGAGCCACCACGTCCGGCTAAGAGGCCCCTTCTGATAAAGTCAACGTAGTGTCCCTTGGGTGACCATCTGGAACTCTTTGCTGTCAATGGGATCAAGAGGTGAAGCCACGTGTGCTGAGCTGAGAGGAGCATGGGAGCTGATGTTGAGGCCACGAAGACCGTGGGTAGGCTGCATTTGCCAAAAGCACCACCAGGGAAGACCGGCAGCGGTGGGGAAGCAGCTGGTCCCACAGGAGCCTAGGGCCCCAGGTGGAAGGGAAGCTTGGAGCAGACTGTGAGCCGGAGGGAGGCAGAGGCTGAGAGGCAGGAGAGTTGGGCAAAGAGCCCAACCTGTGGAGAAAGCAGCTGACCTCCTCCGTGTGACTGAGCATAGGGAAGGAGGAAAGCCATGACTAGGTCTCAGGGGTAGTTCTGCTGTCTCTTATTCCTTGTGCAAGCCTGATCGTGGCTCCCACGGGCAAGGCTGAAAATGCACAAGAACGGTAAGGGATGTGGCTCCTGCAGAGAGGTGCAAGACCAGGGCCAGTGGCAGGCTGGTGGGAGGTTCTTAGGAGATTCTTGGTCCTGTTCACTAAGGCAGGACAAGAAGTATTTTCCAGCTGCTGTCAGCAGGGATGGGGAAGGATCTGGGATTTGGGTTGCTCCAGGCTGGACGGCTGAGGATGCTGCCTTCCAGAGAGACTGTGCAGGCACTGGACCCTATGTGCAGCTGGGGACGGAGAAGGAGACGCAGCTGGTCTCTATGCTAGGGCCAGGGAGTGAGGTTTAGGAGTCTCAAGGGCGAGCAGCTCATGGTAAGGACAGATCAAGGTCACTGAGGTCAAGAAGGTGAAGGAAAGTCAAGAGGTGTGTGTGTGTGTGTGTGTGTGTGTGTGTGTGTGTGTTTCACACAAATTTAACATTCAACCACTACTGTGATGGCAGTTAGGTAGAGAAAAGGATTGCCACAGCAAGTAGGCCCCAGGAGCTGCAAGGACGCAGCACTGAAGGAGTTTCTTTCTGTGTGGCCTTGTGCTTCAGGCAGGGGTGTCATCAGCTAGCAGGGATGGACACAGGCTTCCATTCCACGCAGCTGCCTGGCTCCGCCTCCACAAGGCATCACTCACAGAGCTGTCAGGAGGGTTGCACAAGTTCTTAGGCAACACCAGGGGGGTCTCTGTGTCCCAGGGCATAAGCTCAACTGGCCAGAGCCGTCACAGCTGGCTGGGAATGTGGTCCAGCCGTGTCCTGAAAGAAGAGAGCGTGTGAGCTTGGGCCACAGCCAGCAGGCACTAGGCGTGCCCAGCCACACAGCGGACTGGTCCAGTTGCTTGTGCCCAGATCACGTGTAGAAGTGGCCCAGAGATGAAGGTGACAGTGCCCGGGGGCAGGGCTTTGGTACTGTGACAATCAAGTGAGGTTTGCAAATGACACTGTAGGAGGCTGGTGGGGAGGGTGCTGATATAGTCTGTGGTTGGGACCTGGGCATGACTTTCTAGCTGTCTGTTCTCTGTCCAGTCACGGCCTTCAGCCTCAGTCGTGTCATCTGTGACAGGGAAGAGGTAGCACTGAGTTCACAGGGGTGGAGGGTGATTCTGAGAAATCCGTGGAGAAACGCAGCCACTTCAGGGAAGGGATTTTCCTTCAGACGCTTCTGAGTCACAAGTAGCGTAACAGCCCTGCTCAGAAAGGATGGTGAGGTTGAAGGGTGGGGAGCTGAGGACCCGCCTCACAGGACCCATCCATTAGTGGGTGAGGGGTCCCAGGTGAAAATCTGGTAGAGAGGAAACCTAGCCCCATGGTGAGGAGACCACAGGGGTGTGGAGAACGGCTGCGCCTGGAACTGTGGGAACAGAAACCTTCCAGAAGAACGTGGCGTGTAACCTTGCTATCAAAAGTCTCTTCCTGTATATTTCTTTTTTTAAAATTTTTTTAAATTTTATTTATTTATTTATTTATTTATTTTCTTCCTGTATATTTCTTAGAATTTTGTATTCGCATATGTTTGGAATATATAAAGGATATATCTTCTGTGGGAAGTTGCCACGTATGTGAATAAACTAATCTTTAAATGTGGGATGCAGATTAAAAATCCATTAAAATCACTCTGAGGGTCAAAACATGCCTTGGGGCTGGTGTGGCCTGTGGTCCATGACCGTGGCACCAGTTCAGCTCTGCCCTATTTGAAGCCTCTGGCCAGACCTGTGCCATCCAACACAATGGCTGCAGGCTCAAGTGGCTACTTCAGGGAAAACTAGGCTCATTTATATGAAAGTTCACTGAGGCAAAAATGATGACATATTCAACTCCCAGTGGCACAGGCCTTACTTCCTAGCCCCTAGGGCTACATGGGGTAGCAGTCACTCATGTGGACAGACCAGTGCACGGTGTTTCCCTCACTGAAAAGGAGGGAAGTTCTGCAGCAAAACCCTGCTCCTGGAAGAGCCATGAAAGAGGCAGTGTCACCTTGGGAGAAGCTCCTTTTCTCACTGAGACACACTGTTGCATTCTGTCAGTGTGGACTTAAGACTCGCTGCTCCCTGATGGTCTGTTAACCTGGCATGGCAGCCAGAGGACCGACTCCCCCTGTTCCCCACTGTTGTGCATGCAGGCCTGAAACTTCTCAGCTATACCTGGTGAGTCATGGAGACTGGACAGTGCTGTGAGACTGCAAAGCCTGTCATCAGACCCTGCTCTATCCATTGTCATCTGAGTGTCCAGGAAGGAGCCAGCCACTGTGGCAGGAGAGAAGGTTCCATCTTTTTTTTTTTTTGTCTTTTTGAGACAGGGTCTGGCTATGCAGTTGAGGCTGGCCTTGAGCTCAGTTTTGTAGCCCAGGCTGGTCTCGAACTCACACCAATCCTCCTGCCTCAGCCTCCCAAGTGTTGGGATTACAGGCGTGCGCCACCACGCCTGGTGTTTCATCTTGATGCCCCAGAAGCAGCACACTTTGGCCTTCCCAGGGGAGGACTGGGAGCTGTCTTACATGATCGTTCTGTACCAGGAGGGACAGCAAAGGCTTCTTACTGACTCTGCTTTGGACCCTGGGTGATGCTTTGGTTGGCCTGGGGGAGCCCTAAGGTGTGGAGGGTGTCTCCATTCTGCAAATCCAGGGATAGGTATACAACAGGGGCCACACAAGCTGGTATGCAGTGACCAGCATCCCATGGGTGTCCACTGGAGGCTCACCTGTGGCAGTCAGATCTCAGTCCTTGAAACCAGCCAGACTGGGGTGCAGGGTAAGTTTCCAACCCCAAGAGGGAAACTGGCACAAGCCACATTTTTTTTTTTTTCTTTCTTTCGTTTCTGTATTTGGTACAGGGTCTCACTATGCAGCTTGCTCGGACTTGTAGTGATCCTTCTGTTTTCAGCCTCCCTAGTGCTGGTATTACAGGCATGAGCCACCATGCCTGGATTCAGTTGCCGGCTCAAGGTGCCCTGGGGGCAGGGCTAGCTCAGCACAGGATACTGTGGATCGAATCCTGGTTCGTGAACTTGCCAAAGCTGGCACTTAGTGCTCTGAATTATCTTTTTTTTTTATTTTTTTTTATTTTTATGGCCGGCTCAGCCTGCCCTAAGGGCAGGGCTGGCACAACATGTGGTGCCGGGGATTGAACTGCAGTCCCGGAAGCTGCCCAAGCTTTCCTAAGCAGGCACTTTAGACCACTGAGCCATCCTGCTGGGCCCCCTGAGTTATCTTGATGACCCAGGAGCCATGTGTTTTGAGGAGATCTTGGTAGCCAGACTTTGGCTGATAGCAGTTGGGAGAGCCTCAGCTCTGACTGAAAATCACAAGAGCCCACTCCTGAGAGGACCCTGAAGAGACTGGAAGGGAACAGCAAGAGATAGCCTGGTTGTTGGCTATAAAATGTCAAGTTCTGTTCCACAGGAAAAAATACCCAATACTAAATCTCTGGGTATAGGACTTTATGAATGTTATGCTTCTTTTGGACTTTTTTTTTTTCAGACAAGGTCTCATTACATATTTTAGGTTGGCCTTGAACTCATTTTGTAGCTAGGCTGACATTGAACTCATGGTGATCCTTCTGCCTCAGTGTTTCAAGTGCCAGGGTGACAAGGATGCCACCATGCCCAGCTTGCCACCTCTCAGCCTCACTGGAAACTGGACTGAGTGTGCTTGACAGAGTGATGGTGGTAGGAGGATTCCTAGGACTCATGTGGGGTGAAGACACAAACTGTGGCCTGCAGGGCAAACTGGTAAGCTTGGCAGGAGGGGAAAGGAGCAAAAGATCAGGGGGCAGGGCCAAGTAAGGAGGCAGCCACAGAAAGTTTAAGGCATGGATATAAGTTTTGTGGCTTGGAAGATCATGTTAGACTCAAATTCTGAATGTATTGTATAGCAGGGATTTTTGTCCAAAGCATTTATGCACATCACCCCATCCCTGTGTCCACTCGTCCATCTACTCATCCACCTCTCCACCATCCCACTCATCCATCACCTGTTGATCCATCCATCCCTTCACCCAGTCATCCATTTAGGAGTCCATTATCCATCCATCCATCCATCCATCCATCCATCCACCCAACTACCCATTTACTCTCGCATCCATCCACTCACACATCTGCCCATGAATCCATCCATCCATCCATCCATCCATCCCTCACAACCCATCCATCTATCATCTATCCATCCATGAATCCATGAATCATCCATCCATGCGTCCATCCATCCTTCCTTCCCTCCATGCATGCATATGCATGCATCCATTCATTTATCCATCCATCCATCCATCCATGCATCCATGCATCCCCCACTCCCCCACCTTTCTATCCATCCTTCCATCCATGCATCCTGGAATGTGGCAATGATGTGAGGAGTGGCTCTGGAAGGAGAGGAGAGAGGTGAGGGGCATTATTCCTGCCTAAATCTTGTTAGCCCGCAGGGTTATATTGTTCCTCTGGGTGTTCCTTTGCCTTTTAATGGCTTTCTCACTAATCTGATTTCACTAGGGAGCGGAAGAGCACTGAGTGTCCTCAGGGCCTTCCACTGGTCTGGATCTACCTTAGTTCACTATTGCCCTTTGGTGCAGAATTTTGTTTAAAGGTCTACAAATGAGATAGCTGGTTGACTCCCAGCACTAGTTACCTGCTTTTTTTTCCCCCAGTGATTGACTTATCTGGTTTGGGTCTTTGTGAGGGTCCCACTCAGTTCCTTGGAGAATCCTGGGTGCGCTTGGGAGTTGGGGGACCAGTTTTTGGCTGTTGACAGTCTCTGGCTGTTAACTTCCTCCGTCCAAGCTTAGGGTGGAAGAGCACAGCCTCTCCAGAGTGAGATTCCTTTGCAAAATAAAACATAATAAAGGGTTGAGAATGTAGCTCAGCACAAAGGCCCTGGGTTCAGTCCTTAGCATAGCAAAGAAAACAAGTACACACCTGGGCTGAGTCAAGATCAGGGTGGCTGGGACAGAGCAGCCTGGGCCCTGGACCTCCGCTGGAGGTCACAAGGAACGAGGGTGCGCTCTGCATCCCTTCCTGCGCCGTGGGCTGGGGCGCAGGCTGTTAGGGGCTTGGCGCTGAGCGAGGGAGGCAGACTTAGAACGCCAAGAACACAGTGAACACTCTTAGCATGACCGTGCTGCTGGGAGTCCAGGCTGAGCAGGGGACTGTGGCCCATGCAGCGACACAGGGGCTGTGCCTTCCCTGAGGCAGGCTTATGGGGGTGAGAGGAGAAGGCCATGCCCCGGCGGGGAAAGAGGCAGTGCAAAACCCGGAAGAGGACTGTGGTGTACTGGGGCCAGCGGGGCAGCCAGGGAGGAAGCCGACTATCAGCACTTCCCATTGTTCCACTGCCAGCCTGTCTCTGCTTCTTGTGGCCAGCAGACAGCACATTTGCCATTGTCACCCACTGAAATCCTGCCTTGTGTCTGTGCTCTGCCTAAGAAGACGGCCTGGGCCACCAAGTGACATAGCTACTGGGGGAGGGGAAACAAAGGGAGGAAAAGTCGGGTGTGTGTGTGTGTGTGTGTGTGTGTGTGTGTGTTGAACCTAGGGCCTTCACACTGAGTTACATCTCCATCCTTTGAAAATGTTCACACAGGGACTTGTTAGGTTGCTTAGTTGCCCAGGCTGGGCTAAAATGTTGGATCCTCCTGCTTCAGTCTCCTAAAGTGCTGGGATTCCAGGTGGGCACTCCCAGCCCCCATCTGAGTGATGGTTACTGAGCAGGCAGGGCTTGCAGGGGCAGGAAGACAGGTCCTCTGTGCTTGTCTCTCGCACAAGGTGGAGCCCTGTTGCCACAAAACCTGCATGCTTTAGGGGTTGCTGGGTCTGGAATCCCTTTCCCACTCCTGTGAGAAGCTGGGCCTAGGCTTGTGTTTTCCTTTCCCTACCTTTAAAATAAAGACGTGAAGACTTACTCAGCAGGAATTTAGGGAAGATTAAGGACACTGTGTTTATTTTTATTTATTTAACTTCTGCGGTCTTACGGATCCCATCAGGGCTTCACGTAGGCCAGGAAGCGGTGTCACCAAGCGGCACCCCCAGCCAGGGACGTGGGGCGCGCGCTGGGGCTGAGCTGGAGCGCAGCCCGCTCACAGAGGCCGGTTCCCACCTCGCCGCTCCAGAGCCGCGTTTCACCAGGTAGAGCTGCCCTGAGGCCGGCAGACCGTGCGACAGTGCAACATTTGTCTTCCTTTGGACAGTGTTCCCACCCGGGAGAGAACGGACCACGCTGAGCTTAGTTCACGTTTTTTCCACAGCTTCCTCCTCCGGAGGGAAGTGGGGGACGGGTTGGGGTTGGGGCTCAGGGCCAAGCAGAGATTCCTGGGCCTGCCCTGGAAACGACGGTGGGGGCTGCACAGGGCCACACCGTTAGGCGGACAGACAGGAGGATTGGGGCACTGGGACCCTCACCCATGGAATCTAGGACTTCAGGACCAGAACAGACCTCATGTACTTTCCTTATTGGCCACCAGGGGGCGGACGGAGGTAGGAGGCCCGACCAGGTGCCCCGGTCTCCACAAGGCTCAGATCCCCGCGGGAAAATCTGTAAGATGGGCAGCAAGGTGTGCCGTGCCTGGTTGCCCGGCGGATTTGGATGCATCAGCCTCCAGGCCCGGTGGAGGAGGATGTCCCCTCCGCAGGACTCTTTCCGAGTCCGGGCAGATGTGGCCCATGGTGTGTTCAACTTCAGCCAAGTGGCTTGGGGCCGGAGGTCTGCTCTGCCCTTGCTCCCAGACTGCCACCCCAAGAAAGGAAGCATCCACAGGAGCAGTCAGCCAGCAGGAGCGGTCACCAGTCCTGCTGTCGCTCTGCATTGAGTGCCCTGCTGGGCTGCATGCAGGAGCAGCAGTCATGGTAGCTGATGCCAGCCGCAGTGAGAGGTGTCCTAGTCTGTGCCCTTGGGCTCTGGCAGAGAGGAGCGCCTTCTCCGGCCACTGCACCTTCCCGCAGGCTGCGGCACAGCCTCGGCCCTGGCGCCTGCGGCTTTGTCTCCTTGGCTGGTTCTGTCCTTCCTGTCAGCATTTTATGCTAGGGAGTTGCCTGCTCCAGGGTGTCCGGTGTCTCGCCCCACACAGCTCTGGGCTGCTCAGAAGCAGAAATGGTCACTCCAGCTTCCCAAAGGGGAAGATGAAACCAGGCCTGTGATGGGCTGAGCCGGCCTGGCCTGGCACAGGCTGAGGAACTGAAAGCAGCCTGACTCCACAAGGCACCAGGGTTTGGTCTACAGCTCCTCACCCTGCATGATACAAATATCTTACAAATCCTGACTTGGGCTAGGCACAGTGCCCATACCTGTTCCCAGCACTCAGGGAGGCTGAGGCAGGATGACCACAAGCTTGAGTCTAGTCTGACCAATTTAGACCCTGTCTCAAAACAAAATGCTATATGTGTAGCATAACCCAGTGTGAAGGTCCTGGGTTAAAATGCTAGTATGGCGCATGTCTATGATCACAGTACTTGGGAGACTGAGGCAGGAGGATCATGGTGAGTTGAAGAAAAGAATCCCAGTTGGGTGTTACCATCTCCAGCTATCCAGGAATCCAGCCAGTTTTAAATGCGAAGCTAGTCCTACTGATTTATAAGGATAGAGAGGAGAAGGAACAGGGGCACCTCTGCCTCCCGGGTACTGGGACTATGGACATGGGCCACGACACCTGTGCAGCTCGAGGCTGAGCACTGAGTCATGAGTGACACAGTCATGTTGAAGGCTGCGCTGGCGCTGGCGCTGTGAGGCTGCATGTGTGCTGCACCACATCAGGAGTCTTATCTGAACAAAGAATTGGACAAACAACCATAATGACAGGGGCATTAGGTAGAGGGGACAAGCTTTCAGAAGGTCATGCTTAAGAATGGGTTTGAGTTATCAGGTTCCTAGGTGATGTCACTTCACAGGAAATTCTCCCTGGGTGCTTTTTTTAATTTAATTTAATTTTTTTTTTTTTTGGTGGGACCAGGGTTCAAACTCACCACCTTGCACTTGCCCAGCAGGCACTTGTGCCTCGGAGCTATCTCCCCAGCCCCAGGACATAATTTAGAGCTGTGCATGGTGGCATAGGCCTGTAATCCCAGCACTTGGGAGGCTGAGGCAAGAGGGTCAGTGGGAGTTTGAGACCAGCCTGGGCTACCAAAATGAACTCAAGGCCAGCCTGAACTGCATAGTGAGAGCCTGTCTCAAAAAGACAAAACAAAACAAAAACATAACTTATCTTCACAGATCCATCAGTGTGAAAGGAGTGGACAGTTCTTTCCCAGACCTTTTTCTTTGCGCTGAGCTGTCCATACAGTAAGATGTGCAGAATGCAGTCATTTTCCTTAGTCAATGAAAACTATTCGTACCTTCCATGTGCCAAATAGTCTCAGGCTGTAGACAGAGCGAACAAATTGATTGAAACCGTGTATTTCTGGGTATTTACAGGGAGAATCATCAATTATCAACTAAGAAACCATCTGTCAATGGCTTTAGAGATAAAACTGACAAAGACAGCCACCAGAAGCTCTTGGGAGCTTTTATCTCCAAACAAAATATTCCATGGCAAATTGACATATAACAAGGTATTTGTAAATCTATTAAGATCAAACAAATCAGGATCAGGGAAGAATAACCAGAATGTAAGCAAACAATATGATTAGGGACCATTTTGTTTTAATTTAAAACTGATTATTGACTGACTTGCCAAGATTCTTTTTCTTACGATTTCATAGGGCCTTCTTCCCCGTGTCCTCCTTAACCAGTGGTGGCTGGCACTGAATACTTGGGGAGATCAGCCTACTTCCCCTTGACACCTCAGATAGGTGGAGGGGATGCGTTCTTTTTTTTTCAGACATGGCCAGTTCAAGTAGCATGGATTGGAAGAGGTGAAGCTTGGGGATTTTAGGGTGAATTTCACATCTCCCCTAGCGGCCACGGAAGTCAAGTACAATCACCAATATTGGCCTCAAGGGAGTCCCAGGTTACCCTGTATTTATCTGGCTAATCTTTACTAAGCAGGTGTGAGCCAATTAATGCAACCCCACCCGATCGTCTGTATTGTTTGATCTCAAGCGCAGAAGGCAGGACGCCAGGCTGGTCCGGAGGTTTTAGTTCTCATGCCTTCGGGGGAATCTCCTAAGGGGTGGCCCGCTGGACCAGTTTTTTACCCCAAATGGATGTGAAGGGCACCACTGTATAGTTGACGAGCAAGTTCAGACGTGAATCCCTAGGGCTACAAAGAGGACTTCAATGCCGTTTAAGGGTGACTGCAGCTTAGGGGGTGGGGGTTCGTCGTTTTAACTGGGTCTTTAAGTTTCTCTAAGACTGTTTCTCCTTTTGCGGTATTAGCTCTTTTTGTTGTTCTGGCTTCTTCACAGCGCCTCTCCATGCTTTCTGCTTAACCTTGCGATGTGGTGCTCCAGTGGCACTGCCGCAGCAGCAGCGGCAGCGCGCTGCGCCCCTCGGCCAGCGCCCGCCACCCCAGGGGTGTGTGTCGGGGTGGGCGTGGCTACCAGAGAGGCGGGGCAGAGCCAGAGACTGGAGGATTCGGGCCTCTGCAGCGCGCTCTCCCCTAGCCGGTCCTCGTGTCTTGTGGGCACAAAGGGCGGCTGGGCGGCCCTCGTGGATGCCCCGCCGCCCCGGACCCGCTTCCCGCTGCAGGCTGCATGCTCCGGCCCGGAGCTGGCTCGTCCCCGCCCCGGCGGTGCAGGGCGGAGGCAGAGGCGCAGTCGCGCGCTCGCCGCCAGCGAAGCCATTGGCTCGGCGCAGTCACCCCACGCGGGGCGCAGCGACGGCCTCCGCGGATTGGCGCGCGGCAGGCGTGCGCGCGCGGGCTGCCCCGAAGCCCCTCCGTCTCGAGGTTGAGCCCCCTCCCCCTCGCTCGAACGACCACCCGTCCATTGTCTCCGCGTTGCAGATGAAGCCTCTGGGGGCCGCTACCAGTCTGGATCCCCGCCGCCCTGGTCCAAAGAAAGGGCGCGAAAGGCGCGCACCCGCCTCGGGCGCACGCACCGACCGCCGCCCGGGGCCGCACACTGCAGCCCGTTGCGCCCGCCACCGCGCCCCGCCCCGCTAGCCTCCTTTGCATATCCCACGATGATGGCCAATCAGGGCGCAGCTCTCTAGAAGCGGATGGCTTTTGCCAGGGAGGAAAGGGAGTGGCTGGCGGCGCATGCGCCACTGTGGCCGACTTGAACCGAGGCTTTTATTGCTGTAGTTTATTTCCACCCACTTCCCTCCAGTTCTCTCTCCCTCTGTCTCTTTCCCTTTTTTTTTTTCCGCCCTAGCTGGGGCTGCGTTTGAAAGAGGAAGAGAGACAGAAGATTGCATTTATCCTTTGCATTCTTGAAATCTGCTACTAGCAAGAGCAGCGAACCTATTGTACCTTTTTCAATCCTGCCAGAAAACCACAACCAAACCAAAACAGCAACAAAAAAACCCCACCAAGTATCCTTCCCGGCATTTTCTTTTTTTTCTTTTTTCTTTTTTTTTTCTTGCCTGAAAGCTGCCCTCCTGCAATTAATTTTCTCCCTGGAGAGAGATGTCTTATCAAGGGAAGAAAAATATTCCACGCATCACGGTGAGTTTGTACTTGGGGAATCTGCGTTCGGCTGAGCCTTTTGTAGCACTGAACATGTATGGAATTTTTAGCGGGGGAGGGAGTGGGACCAACTTTTTTTTTTTTTCTGTTGAAAACGGAGGCGATGGAGGTGATGATGGTGGAGGGGGCGCAATCATAAGGAATCATAAGGCGTGTAATTTGCAAGTCATTAAAATAGGAGCGCGAGTGCGCGGAGTGGCCTTGGGGAGCGCGCCAGATCCGCTGCATCCTTTATTGTCGCGCGCGATACTGCAGTGCCGGCCTGCGGGGCGCGAGCAAATGGAGGCCACATTGCACACGCAGGGCCGGGAGGCTAGGCCGGGCTGCGGCGGCCGCGACGGGGAGCTGGGAAGTGCTCCTCCCCGCTTCTTCCGTTCCTGCCGTAGGGGGCTTTCTGGAGCTTTTCCCGACTCCTTGGGAGACGCAGAGGGTGCAGCCCGCGGGCGTGGTGACAGCGCGGATGCGGAGAAGGGCTGGGTGCACAAGGATGATGCGCCCTGGAGAAGGGAGCCGAGGCGCGGGGATGTGCAGAGGGGAAGGGCCGGGCTTTTTGTCCACTGAGTGCAGGTTTTGGGTGCCCCCTCTGGGGGTGTTCTCGCCGCTCGGTTTGGGGCTGAGCCCTGGAAGGGATCTGAGCTCGCTTTCGTTGGTCGTTTCTGCGCCTTCCGCCACTGGGAAGGCGCCTGCGTTGGCTCATACAAAGCGGCTGGGCGGTGGGCGCCGGGGACCACCGTCAGCCCAGCTCGGGAGCTGAAGGCGCAGCAGATGGCTCGGCTGGCCCCCGTCAGACAATGATCGCAGGGCCCAAGGTTCCGCCGCCGTTCTGGGGCCTGGCATTGTTAGTGACTACGCCACAGAGAGACGGCCGTGCCGTGAATTCACGATGCCTCGGAGCGGGCACCGGTTGTGCCTCCCCATCCTCTCTCCATCTTTTCCTGGAAAAACCGCGCAGGTCCGAATCTGTCCATCCCCTAATGAAATTCCAGGGAGGGAGGAACGGCGGGGAATTCATTGTTATATAACGCCGTGCAGTTGCCGCTGGCCAGCTGATTTCAGGGTGGAACCCGGGGCCGACGCAGGACCGGAAAGCGCCCTCGAAGCAGTCAAGATGTATTTTAGGACTGGATTTGAGGGCGCGCTCGCTTGTCTGGGCAGTGTCTTTGACCCTGGTCCTCTGCGCGCACGGGGACACACCCTTCCGCAGCAGAGCTGTGGAGACTGACGCACGGGGAGGGAGGGGCGTGTGCTTGGATTTTCTG
This sequence comes from Myocastor coypus, assembly GCA_004027025.1. NCBI lineage: Eukaryota > Metazoa > Chordata > Mammalia > Rodentia > Myocastoridae > Myocastor > Myocastor coypus. The sequence goes on along the minus strand of PVJA010011043.1, from coordinate 7,735 downwards.
GGATGAGCAGGATTGTTCTACAGCAAGGGTGGGTACTGGTTTTTTTTTTTTTCTGGATGGCAAAGACTCCAGATCCCAAAGAGCTGGCACGGGGGACCCAGGGTTCTGTGCTCCCTGCGCTGGAGCAAGGAGTCCGGGGATTGGGGATGGGGACCACATTTCCTGCAAGGAAGGATAATTTTTTCTTGAATGAACAGGGCCATTTCATTTTGACTGGATGGGAAAGGGAAAACAATTAGGCAAAGAACAAGATCGCGTTTTTAAACAGCGGCCCCCTGCCCCGCAAAAATCTGCATTATCCTGTGACCTATACGTGATTTGACCCCCTGCCCCTCCCCATGGCTAGCCTCTTATGTAACAGACCTTCTAGAAGGCACTGCACTGAGCCAGACTGTGTGATGCCAGCTTTTCCCTGGGCATGATGCTGCCTCGGGGATTCTCGGTATGGAAGAGACTAAGGGGTGGACATTGCAGGGGAGGGCTTCTGATCTCACGTGTTATTGAAGCTCCAGATCTGAGGGGCGTGGGGTGTTGGGAGTATCGTAGGCTCACTCTCTCTAAGCCTTGGTTTCCTCTCGGAAATAAGAGTGTTCTGCCCCTGCTATGGCGTGATGCACCCTGCAGCATTTTGTGAAGTCCTTTCATTTACCGCACACGGGTGCAAGGATCACAGATTACTTCCATCTGACTCTCCAATGTCACCATCAACATGAAAAAGTATAGTGCCCCAAATAAAAATGACCTGTTTTTTCAATCTATCGGAAAAAACAATAATTTCCTGAGCTTAGCTGTATGCATTTGTATGCAAATGAATTTCAACCCAGTTGCTCTCTAGTCGCTTGTACTTTTTTTTTTTCTTGTTTCAGAACCTTTATTTGTTTATTTATTTTTATGGCCGGCTCAGTCTGCCCTGACTGAGGGCAGGGCTGGCACAGCATGTGGTACCGGGGATCGAACCACGGTCCCTGAAGCCGCCCAAGCCTTCCCAAGCAGGCACTTTAGACCACTGAGCCATCCCGCCGGGCCCTCGCTTGTACATTTTAAAAGATTTCTAGCTTTCTGTAAAACATAAGTAACACTTGCTGAAAATACTTTCATTGAATGTTGGGGTTGCCATTGTCAGGATGAATGGTGTCCTTTGCAATGAGCTGCATATTTAAAAGGCATTCATGGCTCAGCCTCTGAAGCATAAATCCAGTTTGAAATAGTACAGGTGCATATTTTGAGCATGCAGTATTCACATTCCATTTCATCAAGAATATTGTATCTGGGATAGCTGCAAACCATAATGTAGCCATTCTTTTTCATTCTTGGCCCTGAACTGCAATTTTTTTTTTTTTTTTTACCTTTTTTGTTTTGCACAGATATCATCAGTTAAGTCCATCAACCTAGAGTGGTGTTAGATTTTAAGTTTGCCATCTCATCTACTTCTTGATAAAACTTTACTTGTTTATTAATTAGTTACTTGAAAACATGTTTTCCTCCTAGCCCTTCTTAGCCTGATACACTTGCTATGATTTACCCCAAAGATAAATGCAAATATAAAGGGACATGTGACATTGGAACCTCATTACAGTGGAACTGAGTGTGTTTGTGTAGCAGAGTCCATGACAACAGGCTTTCAGTCAATTTTTCCGCACATGAACCTTGCCAAGTCATGACCTTCCTACATGTGTTTTTTTAAAAATGAAGTTTAGCCAAAAGTCACTTAAAAAGCATTGTGTTCTCGCTGTTCGATCCCAGGCACCATATGCTGCGTCAGCCCTGCCCTCAGGGCAGGCTGAGCCAGTCCTTATTTTGTTTTCAGATCTATAGTCTAATAGAAAGAGGTGATTCACAGGTTCAGGATGATGAATAGGTTGCTACATCTGGGTTTACTTGTATTACTGAACCTTCCCCAGATTGGCACATTAAGACGTCACCGTAGGATAGTAAGAATGTGCCCTCAGCTCCGTTACCGCCTCTCATAGATCAAGTGTGCAATGTAACCTTCCTGCCTCTTTGTTTCAGAGTGACCGTCTTCTGATCAAAGGTGGTAAAATCGTTAACGATGACCAGTCGTTTTATGCAGACATATACATGGAAGATGGGCTGATCAAGTAAGTGTGGCTCATTATTCTGTCCAGATCTGACTCCCAGTCTTTCTGAACCTTCAGTGCCTTCCTCACTCCAAGAGGGACCGATTCACATGCTGTTTTAAGCCCATTATGATTGGTGGCAATGAATGAATTCGAGAATTCAGATTGAGGATTTTGCAAGCACAATTTGTGCCTTCGAGTTGAGTGTTGTATTATGTAATTTACTATTTTTAGCAGAGGTGACACAATATCTTCTTGTTGCCAGCCCAAATACTTGGTTTGTGATATGCTGAATATGTTAAAGGTTCCTCTAGAATGCGGTTGTTTGGGTTGGTCTGTCCAGAGGACACAAACACAGCCTCTGTGTCAAGATAGCTCATCTGCTTTCTTAATCAGAAGGGGCCTGATTAAGTCCAAGCAGGAGGAACCACAGAAGTACACCAACTTAATTGCCAAGTAACACAGACAAATTGGAGCCTAATCCCGGGAGGAATTTTAGGTTTCATTCTTTAAAAGGCAACCATTGCAAATAAGGCTGCCCCTGTGTTTATTGTGTATTATATTACGGAGGAGGAACAACAGGGCTGTTATGAGTTTGGGTGAGTTTGGAGCCTGCGAGGCGTGAAGCGAGCTAAGTGCATACCAATGTCCCATGCTGTTCTTACTGGGACAGCTCGAAGGCTCTGGAGAGAGAGCACATCTGCTTAAGACAAACACTGCAGCCAGTGACATCTTTTAAATAAGCAGCATTCATCAGCTGCTAGCAGCAGACTGGTGGGGAGGAGTGGAAAACTGGAGGGGCTGAGGCTGTTGCCTGGAAGCTCACACCCTGATTTATAAGCCTAAAGTAGGTTTGAACATTGCCACATTTAATGTGTTCTCCATGTGTGTTTGCTGGGGAACACAACAAACTGGACTCTCGAGCGCCGTGGCTTTCTTATTCCATTCGGTCCCCAGTCGTGAGACAGCATGACCCCATCTGGCTGTGGGGCTTGGGGTGGGGGCGGACGCACCCCGCTTTCTTCAGTAGTGAGCCTTCATTTCCATTAGAACTTTCATCAGTTCCTTGCTGATTAATTTTCTGTTTGAAGAATAGGTGTGAAGAAGTGATAAAAGACCCTTCTAAAGGCTTAGAGATGAATCATGGCCCCCAGTGTGATGAATGCTTGTTTTTCTGCTTTTATTGACTCAGTTACAGGCGCCTGCTTCCAGGTTTTCCAGTTGTTACAGTGATCGCTTTCGCTGTTTTCCTGCACCTTGTTTTGTTCCACTTCGCTTTTACCTCCACCCTTTTCACTGTTCTCTCCAGTGGAAAGGATATGGTGGAATCCAGTGCTTAGAAAGCTCAGCCAGATCTGCAGCTAGGTGGTGCAGGATATTTGGCTGTGTGTTAGAAGGTTAAGTGACATTTTGTCTAAATAGCCGGCCTGGGTATCAGCCCCTGAACGGGGCTGCTGGTGTCCTGTGTAACTTTTGCTCAGCATCCCCTCCTTGTTTGAGGATGAGGGGTAGGGAACGCTTCCAGGAGGAGTTCTAAGAACTAGAGAAGTCCGTGGCTATCGCGGAGCGTAGGTTAGTGAGGTTAACTGTCAGATCCTCTTTGATGCCACACTTTGATGGTGGCTGCCCTTCTCACTAACTCTGTTTGCTTAGGCAAATCGGAGAAAACCTCATTGTGCCGGGAGGGGTGAAGACCATCGAAGCCCACTCCAGAATGGTGATCCCCGGAGGAATTGATGTGCACACTCGGTTCCAGATGCCGGACCAGGGGATGACATCTGCCGATGACTTCTTCCAGGGGACCAAGGCGGCCCTGGCCGGGGGAACCACCATGATCAGTAAGAGCTGTTCAGCATCCTCATAGTGCTGCTGAGGAACCGGGGTGTGGGCAAATGAGTCTGAGCTTACTGATGCTATTATTCCAAAGTTTGATTCCTTGGCAGTGGCCTGACCTATTAAATAGGGGCCTGGATAGGTTAATAATTGGTCTAATGTCCTTATTCTTATTTCCTGTCAAGCTCTGAGTTCTGCAGCTGAATGTGTGAGTACAGTTCTAGGGATTCTTGGGGGCCTAAGAAGATTGGCTTCTTGTTTGGGGCTTTGTAGGCTGTGACTCCCAAATGTGATATAGTTGTCAAAACACAGCATGTGGAGTCATCTTTAATACATTAATTTTGATGCTTCGTTCCTAAATAATTGGTCATGATTTGTCAAAAAGTAACTCCTGGGGTTGTGATGCAGCTCAGTGCTACAGTGCTTGCCTCGTATGCTCAAAGCCCTGAGGTCAATCCTCAGTACTGGGAAAATCCTAAGCGTGCTGCTCACAGTGAACGTGCACTGGTGTAGCAAAAGAGGCATTGACCCATGGCCCGCCAGTCCAGCAATAGGAACGTTTTGCATTGTGCAGCTGTGCTTAGGGAAGGCTGCACTGGCACCTGTGCTTTGGATAAGAAAATTGGTGGCTCCCGCAGCTGGGTGCTCTTTCCAGATTGCTCTGTGAGACGCTGTCCGTGCAGTCAGTCTAAAGAGCACCCTGTGGACACAGTGCCCGCGTTAAGAGCATCTTGTGAATGCTCGTTGCCTTTTTGCAAAGGCCCTTCTGGACTTGAGGAGGTGGGCACACTGCCCAGTGGGCCTCCTGAGAAATGTTTTAGAAAATAGATGTTATCTAAGAGCAGATGTTGACGTACCATCTGCCGTGTGGGAAGAGCTAAGAATTGGGTTCAAAGGAGGGTCAGACAGAGTCGGAGGAGCTTGGCTGCTTCCTGTGAGAAGCTTGTCCTCCTGGGTGTCTTCCAGCGATGGTCTTTTAACCTGGGGCTTCAGGGTCCAGACAGGGACCCAGCAGGCATCTGAAGCATCTTTCTTGCCTTAGCCGAGCTGGAGGAGCATTGCCTGCTATCGCAGTCTGAGCTCTCTTCCGCATTAAGTCACCCACACACTTCTTGTCCCAGTCTCCAGTGTCCGACACGTGGGACAGCTTCCTTTCTGGCCTCCTCTGAGCTGAGCTCCCCTGCTTCCGTGCTTCTGCAGGCCTTGGTCCTTGTCTCATGGGAGCTCATCTTGGGGGGCCCTGCATACACGCCTCGGGACTGGGCTGTGGCCCTCACTTCCCCTTCTCTGGGGCTCCGGGGGGGGGATAGCTAAGGTATCCTGAGCCAGAAGAGGCACAGATCACACACTGAACTGGAAGCCTCACTTCTGAGTTCAGAAGTGGCCCTGGCCACAAGGCCGTTAAGCCATAAGTGGCAGTTCTGAGTAAAGGGGTGGGGGATGTCTGGGAAGAAGCCATTTGCTGTGAGACATCAGGCAGGTCACCTCCCTTCTGTGGGCCTTAGCAGCTCATCTGCACCAGGAATATTTACCCAGCTCCCCGTTAGTGGTGTACCGTGGGCAGAGAAAGATTTTGCTCTTTCATCCGGCGCTGGCAGGTGCCAAAGGCTGGGGGAGGCCCCTTTCTCTCTCCTCCCTGGGGCTCCTCCTGGGACTGCCTGCTCTGGCAGAGTGTGATGACTTTGGGTGTGGCTCCGTGATGTAGTCGCAGGGCTGAGGAGGAGGGGTGAAATGAGAAAACTGAAGAGTGAAGCGAGCAGAGTTGGCGGTGTGCCTCCGCCTCGCCCCGCCTCACAGTGACAGTCACTGATGCAGCTCGCTCGGCAGCCTTTCCTGGGGGCAGGCGCAGTAATGAGATGGTGGAAAAAATCAGGACTTCTTTCTCTTTTTTGCATGTATCCAGTACCTTCTGCTTCGCTTGGAGGGAGGGAGTGGTGGGGTGGACGAGCCAGGGGGCCTCGCAGAAGGGAGGAATTTAATGCAACTTCCATATGACCGGCCTGCGATGCAACTAGGATTTTTATTTTAATGCATACTAAAGTCAGGGAGAAATGCTTAGGATGTTTTGAACAGATTCAAATTTAGTGTGCAGCTGCTGAAATAAGCCCCTGAAGTAAATTAGAGTGAAGAGTGAAGGCCTCGTATTCTCTTCCTTGCCATCTTGCTGGCCATTCGAGCTGTGTCACCTGCACCGGCAGATGGGCCCTTACCTGTGCCCTTGTTGGCTCTGGCTTTCATGGGACACAGGCTCTGCTCCTGTCACGGGGCATGGGCTCCGTTTCTGTCTGACATAGCACTGCCTGTGGAGCAAAATATAGTTAGACACGTCAGCAGCAGAAAGTAGTATTGCCACCGGCCAGAGCCTGTCTCCAAACATTGCACAATGGGGCATTGTGAGGGACCCTGGGCAGGGCAGGGGATGGGCCTTGCCCTTTCCGTGTGGGGATGGGTAAGCAGAGACTCCGTGTGAAGCCTGAAGGCGCTGTCCAGGCTGGCCCAGGGGGCCTGGCATGTTAGGGATGGGCTTCGGGGTCTCAGAGCCCCCAGGAAGCGGACAGGAAGCGGTTTTCCTTCTTTCAGGTGGAAGACTGAGGTCAGAAGTAAGGGCAATGCCTGCTGACACCCTCTGTCCCTGGAGAGGCGACAGTTGTGGGATACACCTGCTGTCTCCACCCCAGTGCCTCTGGCCCTGCCACCTTCCTCCTGGTGTTTCTCCTGCAGAGGGGGGAAGACTGTCATTAAGCTAGACTATGGTGGTCGCTGTCATTTTCTTGGGTGCATGGTCTGGTGCTGTCCATACCCACTGAACTGGAGGAAAGGGATGCCATGCCAGTGGCTGGTGGCCTCACCCGGGCATTGTCTGAGACAAGGATCCTGCCAGTTCTTTTACAATGCAGCTGCAGGAACATCTGTGTTTGGTCCTTGAGTGAGACGGTGTTTCGTTTGAGTTCAGAGCACGTTTCAAGAGCAACTGTGAGCTAGATCTGTGATAAGATGAAGAATATGAAAAAGAATGAATTCGAGACTTGCTCCAGCAGAAGTGGGTCCTTTCTCCCACCAGGACACCAGGATTTGAGGACCTTTAAGTCTCGTATGGTGACTTCTGTCTGCCCCTATACTTGGAACAATCTCCACACCTCTGACCATCCCCGGGCAATGTGAAGTGTTGGTGGGTAATGAGTGACAAGAACAGAGCCGGTGCGTGCTCAGTACAGAAACAAGGTTTTATGAAAATAGCTTAGCTCTGTGGTTAGCTATACCTTTGGTTACAGAGAGCTGGCTGTGTAGCTCTTAGGACACCCCAGGGGCCAGGGGCCAGGAGCCACTGCCCTGAAGGTCATTTCTACTGTCCTGAGCTGCAGGTTCTCAGGGTTGCAGAGCCTGTGTACACAGCCAGGTGGCCCCTGTAGCGGAGGCAGGCTCTGACCTTCAGAAGTGGCCCTTGATCCTGGATTCTAGATCAGTTGCTGCTCGGGGTGCAAGTCTCTGGTTGTACCTTGGGTCTATTTGTCTTGCTGGGAGGTGTGATCAAAATTACAGCAAGGGTTTAGATAAAAGCAAAAAAAAAAAAAAAAAAAAAAAAAAAAAAAAAAAAAAAAAAAAAAAAAAAAAAAAAAAAAAAAAAGAACAAACAAACAAACCCAAAACAACAACAAAAAAACCCTGATATATTAAAAGACACCTTGCCATTAATCCCCTTAAAAATATTCCTTTGGCTTTGAATACATTTATTTATTTTTTTATGTTTAAATTTATTCATCTTTTATTGTAGTCTACTACATTAAGAAGAACAATTCCTAGGAAGACTTAAGAGTGTTTTTTTT
>PVJA010011042.1:0-55757 GCA_004027025.1 Myocastor coypus | reverse complement strand
TTCTTGTTGATTTAGTGTTGTAAAATTGAATTAATGAATTAAAGCTTCATAGGGTCTTCTCGTCTTATTGTTTAATTCCCGCCTCTTCACGGGAAGGTCAATTTCATTGACTACAAGAAAGAGACAGTTAAACCCTCGTTAAGCCGTTCATACTAGTCCCTATTTAAGGAACAAGTGATTATGCTACCTTTGCACGGTCCCTTGTGTCACTTGTAGTTATAAAACTTAAACTTAAATATGTCTCTATCTATCTACCTAACTCTATCTATCGATCTATCTATCATCTATCTATCTGTTATCTATCTATCATCTATCTATCTATCTATCTATCTATCCATCATCTGTCTATCTGTCTATATCTATTGAGTTAGAATCCCTGAACTATGGACTCAATACTTATCTCCAAATTGCCATGGAGTTGTTCAGCGCTGGAATGATTGCTGAATGGTAAGGGGATGAGTAAAACAATAAATGAATGAAGGCCAGCCACATAGCTCAGCGAACTAAAGTGCCTGCTTAGGCAGAGCACAGTGGCCAGAGTTCGATCCCCCATGTGCTATGCTGGCCTCACCCCCAGGGCAAGTGAGATGGCAATTGAGACTAGATGTGGTGGTGCATGCCTTGTGCCTGTAACCTTAGCTCTTGGGAGGCTGAAGACAGGAAAATCACTATGAGTCTGATTGATGTAGTGAGATGCTGTAGACCCTGTCGACCCTGTCCTAAACACAGAAAAAAAAAAATGAATGAGCGGTTAAATATAATTGAATTATGTTGATGGAATGCACTGTACTTAATGTTATTGTTTAGTTCTGGAGGTCACCTATAGCTATAGCTATTTTTCCTATAGCTATCTTTGACTAAAATGCATTTTTCCATTCCAATTTAAGTGTCAATATTAGGGCCAGTGATATATAGCTCAGTGGATTAAGCCCTTGCTTAGGGAAGTGCAGGGGCCACGGTTCAGTTCCTGACTGCTGCACTGACCTCACTCTCAAGCGCAAAAAAAAAAAAAAAAAAGAAAAAGGCAATAAATAAATGTCAACATTTTTCATCTGTAAAATCTTTTCCGATTAAATCAGTCCATGTTTTATTTTTCTCATTTTCAAAAGCTGCATAGTGAGTTCCTGAGTGAGAATGCTACAGCTAGGCTACACACTGCGCTGTGGTTGCCCTTGGAGTAGGTGGGCTGCAGTCCTCTTGAAAAGGAACTATGGGCAAGCTGATAGGCTTCGTGAGTCAGAGCCGGTACTTGTGGTTTAAATCTGTCTTCCATCTTTGGAAACAGCAGTGCTATCCAGAAACTGAAATATCCTAAGATCATTTTAATCCAGTTCCTGTAGCTTGTTTTAAACATTGACTCAGAAACTTAAGAGAAATCTTCCCAATGAAAGTCAGAATTTTTATAGGTTGGGCCTATTTGAAAATTAGGAAGGGCAGACAACATATAATCAAACACTAGAAAGAAAACAAAGCAAAAAATTAAGTTAGAAATGCTGAACACAGTTTGGAGAATAACAGAGGTATTAAGGAATATACTGGAGAGGATAATAAAGTCCTTTTATAGCTGGAATCTTAGGAGCGATTCACGGGTATTCTCTAAGGAAGCAATCAGTAGGCTATGTGGACCTAATCGGAAATGGATGACAAAATCTGGCTTGCCAAAAAAAGACACAGACCTGGGTCACCTGTGTCATATATGTATATTTATTTTTAGAAAATCATACTTTATTGGATGCACTTCGTTTCGAAGTTTCTCTGTCATTATTCTCAGATATTTTATCAATAAAATAAATTACTACATTATTTGTAATTGGCCTTTTAAATCTTTTTTGTCTGATCTTTCTAATATAGTTTCCATCTCCTTGCTCTGATATTAAACTTGAACTTACTTTGCAGATTATTTTTAATCAAATGACCTCACCCTTTTACTTTCGCTTGGTATTAAATACTTCTATAATTATTCAAGGGAATTCATTTGTTGTCAGTAATATACTGCAGAGATGCGCAAACTAATGCACCGACTGGTTAGTAATTATTTTTCTTTAAAATTGGAGCACTTATGTCCTGGTCACAACTATGGTATTATAAAAAGTCAAAAACACATGAACAAATGATCATATAGTTTTGGTGTAATAAATCATGATTCCTAATCTAGCTTTTTTTAAATCTTTTTGAGACAGAGTCTCGCTATACAGTTCAGGCTGTCCTTGAGCTCACTCTCAAACTTGCACTGATCCTCCTGCCTCAGTCTCCCAAGTGCGGGGATTATAGGCATGCACCACCACACCCAGCTTCCTAATCTAGCTTCATCCCTATTTCCAATGCTTCAGTTTAAATAAAGTTTAAAAAAAATCACAAAATATGTGAAGTTCTTCTTAACAGGTTCATTTTTGCTGATGAGAAAATATATAGAGAAAATAATAATACACTCAGTGCTTTGCAATTTGTAAACACTATACTATCTACTAAGTATAGTTGGTCCAAACTCATTATATGCAGATTTAAACAACTGTGTATATTTTTTAATTCCATTATTATTGAATGTGTATGGACTCTTTGTCATTATTCCGTAAGCTAGACTATAACAACTATTCTTATAACATTTTGTGTTAGAAGCAACCTAAGAGTACATTTAAGGTACTAGAAAACTGTACATAACTCATATGCAAGTATCATGCTACCTTTAGAATGAAGAACTTGAGCATCTATAGATTTCTACTTAGAGGACAATTCCAAGAAGCAGCTGTCCAGTCAACTGAGAAAAGACCAAATACTGCATGTGTCTAGGGATTATATTGTGCTTTTGTTGAAATCACTTTGCCCTGTCTCTATGGCACTGGTCTGGGATCCAGATGGCAGATTTCTTGACATTTGTTTCAGAAATTTTCTGGCTTCCAATCTCTTCCCATTCAAGGTCACACACTCCTGAAGTTTTGTCTGAAATGTTTGAACTCAAAACAGCATTCCCTAGGCAGAGAGGTTAAAAAATATTGAAGAAATCCCTTGAGACCAAGAAAGAAAAATAAAAATGTATACCCTATATCAAATATAACTATGCACACAAATGAATGTGTGTAAGAGAGAAAATGTTCTGAAATTGTCTGGGAAAACAGAAAGAGAGAGAGAGAGAGAGAGAGAGAGAGAGAGAGAGAGAGAGAGAGAGAATGTCTCTCCATTTGGATTGCTCAATCGTACAGTGGTTCTATTTAATTTTAATTCTTCCCATAATGGCTGAAATAATTGACAGTCTCACCAGCAATATGCATGTGTTATTTTTCCTATACATTCTTTCCAATGATTTATCTTTCATCACTTCTCATAGTAGCCATTCTAACAGGTGCTGGAAGAAACATTATTATGGTTTTAATCTGTAGTCCCTTAAGAATTAGTGATGAGAATTCTTTCTAATGCATGATGGCTCTGCGAAATGCCAATTCAGCTCCTTTGTTCATTTCTGGTTAAGTTAGTTACTTTCCTACTATTGAGTGGAGCTCTTCATCTGTTTGTAATATTAACTCATTATCAGATCCATGAATTGTATGTACTTTTCCACTTCCACAAGTTTTTTCTGTTAATTTTCTCCTTCACTGGGCAGAGATATTTTAGTTTGATGTAGTCCTGCTTATTTATTTTTGATTTTGTTACCTCTGGTTTAGCATTCATTTCTAAGTGAAGTTATTGTCCAGTCAGTTTAGTAGTTTGTATTTCTGTCTTTAACTCATTTCTTAGGGGTATTAAAAACCCAGAAAATACTGAGCTGTATTTCTACATTTTTTGTAAAGCTACTTTTATGGACAAGGTCTTGCTGAATTGCTAAAGCTCGGATACAGTTTGTGATCACTCTGCATCAGCCTCCCAAGAAATTGGAACTCAAGGTATGTAACAATAAGTATAATTTTTCTAGACTGGGTGATGTGACGCACACCTGTAATTCCAGCACTTGGGAGGCTGAAAACAGGAGAACTGCTATGAGTCCAATCTGTGTAGTAAGACCCTGTAGACCTTATACTAAATGCAAAATAATGAATAGATAAGTAAATAAGAAATGCGAAATCCAGTTTTCTCTTGTTTTTTTTTTTTTTTTTGAGGTGCTTTTAGGTGGTATGAAATCATGGTCTAGACCCAGCTATTTCCCTTCTGGGCATCATCTCTGAAGAATGAAAAACATTATGCTAGAATAACATATATGTGCACGTAGGTTTATTGTGATAGCTAAATCTTGAAAACAACTGAAATTCTCATCAGCTGAGGTATGAATAAGGAATATATGGATTTTTATTATAATGGAGCACTACCTGCCATTATGAAGGACAGACCTGAGACTTTTATAGATAAATGGATGCATCTGGAGACCATACTCACAAGTGAAATACATCGGACCCACATGTGTAAGCATTGTCTATTACTGTGAGAAACTCAATAAGTAAATAAGATCCAAATTGTATGACAGATTTTATGGTCTCTATCGTCTGTCTATCGATCTATGGATCTATCAATCTATTGATCTATCGATCTATCTACCTACAAGATAGTTAAGAAAGTTACACAGCAAGTTTCTCTTAGTTTATTGAAAAGTTTGTGCTAATACTGTTTATACAAAATTTCATGTCTACACCTTTTACTCTGAATAACTGCTACAACATAAAAATATGCAATATATTAATGATTGTTACTCTCCTACTAGCCTGCTTTGAAACTGTATTTTATTGTTTTCCTTTTTTTTTCTCTTTAAACAAAAAGTAAGGGTTGAAATTTATCCTTCTGCATGTGGATATTGAGTACCCAAAATAGCATTCATTTAGAAGCCTAGCCTTTCTATATTATGTATTTCAGCACCTCTGTTTAAATCAATTGACAGTAAACATGGATTTATTTTAGCATTCTTCCTTCCCAGCTGATTTTCTTATCTGTTATGGTTGTAAGACAATACTTTTTTATTACTATAACTTTGTTGTAAGTTTTGAATTCAACTAAAGAATACCTCCTGCTTTGTAGTTTTTGTTCGAGAGCGTTTTAACTATTTAACTATTTGCTCTCTTGCAGCTGCTAATAGGATTTTTTTCTATTTCTATAAAAATTATGTGCATATTAACTCAATTTGTAGATTTCTTTGAGCAACATAAACATTTTCGCAAGATTGATTCTATCCGTGATCACAGAGCATCTTTAGATTGAATTGTGTCTTCTTGAATTTATTTCATCCATGTTTTCTACTCTTTAATCTGCAGGCTCCTCATCACATTGGTTAAATATATTCCTAAAAGTTACATGATTTAGCTTCTTTAAATTGTATTTTTATAACTTTCTTGTGAATAGAATCCATATGCAAGGATATTTACAATGCCAGTTTCACTGTTGCATCATTTAAAATAGCCCAGACATATAATCAACCTAATAATCCAATAATCAATAAAAAACAACAGATGAACAAGTGGGAAAAGGTAGTATATATAAACAGCAGAATATGATTTGTTCTTTAAGAAGAGGGAAATCTCATTTGTGACAACATGGGTGAGGCTAGAGGACATTGCTTTAATTGAAATTAACAAAACAGAGAGACAAATAATGCTGCATGATTTCTCTTTTACATAAAACCTTAAATCACAAAACTCATACAAGGGAGATAGAATGGTGGCCACGAGAGACTGACTCAAAGGTGAAATGTTAGTAAAAAGATACGAAATTTCAACTGAAACAAGGAAAAATTTCAAGAGAGCTATTCTATAACACGTTAAATATAATTTACCAAGATTGTCCAACAGAATTGAATTGAATTAAGTTATTTATTTATTTTTGTTCTTTTCCGTACAGGATCTTGCTACACAGTTCCACCTCACAAGGATTCTCCTGTCTCAGCCTTCCCAGCACTGGGATTATACACATGCTTGTGCCTATCGCGCTGTTTCAGGTGGGCAGGGTTTGTGGTACTGGGGATTGAACCTGCGACCTTGTGCTTCCCAGGCAGGTGCTTATGACACTGAGCTATCTATCCCCTGCAACCCTCTACCAGAATTTTAAGTTGCCAAGTGAGTACACTGCAAGTGTTGTGACACATACCCACAGGTTTAGGAAGTCATATATGTTCATGAGCTTAGTTGTAATGCATTCCAATTTACAGCATGTCACACATAAAAGTTATATATAATTTTTACTCGTCAACTTAAATTGAAAACAAATGCAAATAAAAAGACAAGGGAAATAAAGGTTTGTAGAAAATATATGGTTAATAAAAGTCCTATATATTATAATCCAGAAAGTATAGTTAAACTCAAGAAAAAAAATGCACAAGTGGTTTACTTTAGGAAAACATCAAAATACCAAAAACAAAGAGAAACTCTTACACTCAGTGTGAACAAATCTTAAATAAAGTATTATCCAACTAAATAGAGTTATTAAGACAACAATGTTTAGTGTATTCATTATTGTAACTATCCTACTAACCTGTTTTGAAATTATCTCATTGTTATTTCTTTCTCATTGAAATTAATAAAATTTAAAAATTGAGTTATTAAATCAAGTCTACTGATAATTTATGTATGTTACAGATACATTATATATATATTTATATATATGTACATATTATATACATATACACACTTGGTATTGGGTTACAAAATCATTAATCTTTAATTAAATGAATAGTTTAAAAGAGACAAAATAACCAGGTGTGGTGACTCACCGGTGCAATCCTAGCACATGGGAAGTTGAGGCAGGGCGATTGCTGTGAGCTCTGTTCTGAAAGCTCTGTCCTCAACCTAGGATTACATAGTGAATACAATTAGATAGTGAGACCCTGCCTGAAAGAACAAAATAAATAAAAACTAAACTCGCAAAAATTAAAGAGGTAAACTACTTGACTACTGTCAATAACTTCAGAAAAGCAATCCATACCCATTTATAATTCCAAAACCTAATTCCTACTAAACAAGTACTTCAAATGAAACTTCTTAGTTTCATCAGTGCAAGCTACTTAACATTCTCGCAAGCTGTATTTATGCACAAGTATGGGAAAATATTACTTTAAATCTGGAATCAGGAAAGAATACTATTGCCAAAATACTGTTATCACTGTGCTGAGAGTTTTACTTAGGGTTGTACATATGGAAGTTGTAAGAGCTGAAAATTGAAGAAATAGAAACTCCATTGAATTCAGACTTTATGATAACGTACTTACACAGAAAGGATAACCGAAAAACATGAAAAACATACAAATATATGTAATGAGACTTTTTACTCAGAAAGTCTGATAGGAAAACAATATTCGAAATCAACTGGAGCACAAGGGGAGAGTTTCATTTCTGCTGAGGCTTTCTTGCCCACCAATACCCAACATTCCAATTAAGCCAAATAAAAATTCTAGGTAAAATTACAAATGATAGCTACCTAGAATCATGAAAATAGACATAAGCATGTGTACTATAAAATTATAAAAGGAACAAACACATGTATAAAAAACAAGTATACATATAGGTAAGTATATTTGATGATTTTATACAAAAACAATTGTACACACGTGACAGCCATGTAACTTTTCATGAAATTTTGTAGATTTTAATATCTATGAAGAAAGTTGAGTGATTCCTTATGATGAAAATTATACAAAACTAAATGTAGTATGTCATTCAGAAATACTCTACCTGGAATGTGTGTCTCCTGAAGAATCAACAAAATTTTCCACAAAAGATTTTATTTATTTTGAGATGAAAACAAGAAAATGCTCATATGTAATTTAATCTAATCTATCTCAATTAAATATCTTACTTGCATTTTTCTATTCTGGAAGGACCAGGAAGATGATTGACTGTAAAGATAGAAGCATATAGCATCTAAAGATTCTATGCATTTTGGCAAGAACATGGTTACAGATATACTGTGCAATAATATGCAACTTAATTGCCTTTGTTAATTTCCTACCATCCTGTTTTGAAATTTGTTACAGTTTTTATTGTTTTCTTAGTTTTTATTCTGCTTAAAACAAAAATCATGAACAGTGTATTTTATGTGTGCTTTTAAATTTAAGTGGTAGCTGAATAAACAGATAAATAAAATTCTGGTTTACATCGAAATGTACAGTTTTCAGGGCTGGCGGTATAGCTCAGCAGATTAAGTGCTTGCTTAGGGAAGCACAGGGGCCAGGGTTCGGTTCCCAGCCCTTCCTGCCGCACTGGCCCCACTCTCGGCGCGCTGAGCCAGCGATGGAGTATGGGCATGGTGGTGCACGCCTATAATCCCAGCACTTGGGAGGTAGAAGCAGGAGGATCACTATGAGTGAGTAGTGTACCAAAAAAAAAAAAAGAAAAAAATGTATGGTTTTCTGTCCTATGTATAGATGTGTGCACATACTGATGTGCTTCACATAGATGAATGTGTATATATATGTAAAATTATATAATATATAATATATAGTACATAACATAATATATGTGTGTATTATAGAATAGAATAACAGAATAAATATGTCTATCCAAGAAGTATGTGAATGATACTAATTTAACTGACATAATTTGGTGACTACGCATACGTTACAATCTTAGAAATGAACATTTCCACTTCATCATTGACATCTAATAAGTTCTTGTCTCTTGTTTTTGTTTTCATCTATACCTGTGTCTGTGAATGCCATGGCTTAGCTAGTTAAAGCACCTGCGTAGCACCCCAAGTCCTTGCTTTGTTGTACAAAGGCTGAATCCTAAGTTCAGTGGCCCTTGTCTCTCCTTTGATTGAGTCCGTTTGGGTTTGGTCTAGTTATACAGAACTTCATCAGCTCCGGAGTCGTAGACATTTCCATGAGCGCTGGGCAGCTAAAGCTTTAGGAAAAGAAGGCTTGAGCTAAGGTCTTCTTATCTTGGTTTCCTTCCAGAGATGGGGTGTGGTAGGTAGCGAGTGAATCACACTTAGTTTTCAGTTCTCCCAGCTCTCAGGCTGATCTATCCGATCTGCTGTCAATCCCAGCCTCTTGCTATCACTGCTTTCTTTCTCTTGTTCTGTTTCCTTCCTTGCTGTCAGGTGCCAGGTGGTAACAGCAGTTGAGTGTAGTGGAGGAGAAAGATACAGAAAGCTGAAGGAGCTGCTAATGGTGTGCTCTGGCAAAGCCTATAGCCATGGCAGTGACGGGCACCCACGGAGAAGACCCCACCACACAGCTCTTGGCTTCCCTCATACATCTGCAGTAACAGCAACAGTTTTCACAAAGACAATATGGTAGTGATTCAAACTTGGGAAGACTGCCTAACCATATTCATTTACATAAAGTCCTTATTTCAGATTTTAATAGATTGGACTGTTTTAAAGCGCATAAAAATATATGTGCTCCTCCAGCGTTGTCACGGAGGATGACAAAAAACATGAGTCTTTTGTCAGCAAACAATTAGAATCTGCTACCTGCCAGGCACATTGGAGAGACTCCATCATGGTCATGCATAGGTGAACAATAGCGCAGGGTAGCTACATGCTGCTGTGTGCTTTTGCACTATGGGGATCATCTACTGGATCTGCCATTTCTCAATAAGACGATGACATACAATTTTAAGGGAGCTTTACATATTAATGGGGGAATCGGTTGAAAATCAGTAAGAAGTTTCACACTTGAGAAAAGCTTTGGGAATTCGGAGCAGGGACTTTGAGTCTCTTGCAGAGAGATTGCTTAGCAACGTAGTGGCGATACGGACAGAGGCAGAATTAAAAAAAAGTTACTGTGTTTTTTTTTAAGATAAAGTTTACAGTGAAGGAACAGTTAAATCTAAATGATAAAAACAAACAAACAAACAAACAAAAAACAGCTACACAGTTCTAACTGTTGACATTTTGACAAAAACTTCTTTAAACTGGTCTCGTGAAAGCCTTGTTACTACACCATTCACATATTGGAAATGTCCCCAACAGGAACAGTAATATGAAATCTGAGGCCTAATGCATCTTCTGGACCCGCCCATCCTATGGTATTCAATACACTCACAATTCTCTCTATGGAACTCTGCTAATCAAATCCATTATGACAGCCATCTGACTAGTAGAAACAATTGCTTGTTGCAACATGATCTGGGGACTACAGACCAGTTAATTTGATTTATAGTGTTTTTTTTTTTTTTTTTTTAATGTGTCTGTTTGTTTTTTATAAGATAGTTGAAATATAACGGAATCTATTTGTGAACTTCAGTGTTGGTCCAAATGAAAAATATTTTATTTCTCTTTTTTTTCTAAAAATGTGAAAGTATTAGCAATCATCGATTAGTATCAACAGTCAGCGACCAAAGTTAAAAAAGTGAATTCTTGCTTTGTATATTCCTGCCCCTTCCCTCCTTTCCCTTTTTCCTCTCTTCCCAATGCTGTCCCCTCCTCCACACTCCACTCTTTTTCCCCCTCCCTCTCCCCTCTTTTCTTTTCTTCTCCACCCCTCTCCTCCTGTCCTTCTTTTTCTCTCCTTTGCCATTCCATCTATGTTACCTTGTACCTTGTTCCAAAAATAGGTTATTGACTGATGTTTCAGTAGAGCATGGAATTCAAGTGGCACCTGGAAAACAAAAGAGTTCAAAGCAAGTGACCCTAGTCTGTGTCACGGAGATGCATCAAAGTGTTATGGCAATGGGGTTTTCACTTGCAGCTGCTCTTGAATATTGCTTCACAATGTTTCCTAGAACCTTAGCTAGTGACCAATTATTGTTAAAGTACTATCACTTTGATTGTATGCCACACACACACACACACGCACACACACACACACACACACAAAAAGGGTGTCACATTTGGGTTCTTGCATTGTTCCTTTAAACTATAGACAAGAAATAACTTCATGTGAACTTACCTACAACTGTAACTGGGATAATTACTCCAGGTCATTCATGATAACGTAAGTGGGCTGAGTGTTTCTGAACAGTTGCATAGTGAGACCTCGTATTAAATATATTTTTTAAAAAAGAAAAATATCAGTTAGCTGCCCCTGAGATGCTGGTATACGCCACTAATACCTTCATTTTCCCCTTCCCTGTCTCCTCCTCTTCCTCCATCCCTCCCTCCCTTCCTCTCTGACTCTCTTGCTCTCACTCTCTTTCCATTTTATGGCATAGAAGATTGTGAAGCTTTTCTGGAACCATCTGTACTTCCTACACAATCTGGCTTTATATAAGATTGTGCAAGGTAGTTGTGTCTTATCAACTTTGAACAGCAAGATCCCCAGAGATAAAAGGATGGAATTATAGCCACTCCGAATATAGCAAAACCACCCACTCAGGAAAAGAACTGTGTCCTCACTTTTCAAGTGACCAATGCTGCTAGTTATAATTAGCTGCTTCTGCCTGAGAAAAGATAAGCATGCTACTCGAGAGCTTCAGAGGATACTCAGTATAAGGATGCACAGCTTTGGGATTCACCCATGCTACAATAAATACTAAGCACTGTTTAGAACGTTGGGAAGAAAAGATTGTAGGGTTCTGTGGTATAGCTCTGTTTTGGTCCAGATATCACCTGAAATTGTTTCTGGAATAAGGAAAACCAAACCGTACAAACATGATCTCCCATTCTTCCAAAAAGTATCACTCACCGGCCAAAGGGAAAGTTAAGGAAGATAAAATCAATGAAAATAACATACGAACACAGTACATGTTAAATTTAAATTCCAACTGCTGACTTTATGAGCACCGTGCTAGATTGCATGTAAAACAGGTAAATTAGGTTGTGTAAAAATTGTACTAGAATTTACCACTTTCAAACACAATTATTTCTTATAATCTCCTTTGATGATTTTCTCCTACATTCTTTAGTTTGGTATTCTCCTGTTTTTGTTCTTGTTTTTTTTCTTCTCCATTATAATTTTGAAAGCACATTTTTGTTTAAATAAAAGGAAAAAGATCTTTGAATTTTACCTTGAGCTTTTTCATAGAGAAAGCAATGGAGAAACTCAAAGGATATGTTAAATACTGAAGAGTGAATACCTCAAAGTTACACCCCAAACTTGAACAGAGTGAGATTTCTTCAGATAAATCATGACTTAATGCAGTTCTTTCCCAAGTAGAGAATCAGACTTTCTGTATATCTGAATTTTATAAATATTTCCTTGTTTCTCAAAAACTTATAAATTTTTGGATTCATTAATTTCATACAGGTTATTTTTTTTAATTTCAGAGATGAATCTTTAAATTACTTAACATTCCAAGCAAACACGCATCATCTGAACTCTTTCACTGGAAGTTTCAGTAGTGTCTTATACAGTGGCACCCTTTAGGTTGGAGAAAGCTTCAGCTGTAAACTATGCCTTTTATTCGGTGAGAATTTGCAAGTGTTATTGAACTTGCTTAAGCACAAGTTTTTCATCCATAATAGAGGGTATTAAATTGGTTCAACTGAAAGTATTGCTATGGAGACTGAAAATAGAACCAGAAAGAATAAATATAAAAGGCTTAAACTGTAAGGCTCCAACTTAGCAGTCATCTCATTCTTCACTTTGCTGCTTTCCTGCCATGGATTACTTTCAGTTTTGCTGCAATATCTGAAACAGAGCCCTTCAGGTATAGTCTACTGAGAGCTAACATCACTAATCAGAGTATCAAGGATGTTATTCTCTTACCATCTGAAAAGAAATCAACTCCGTGCAACCCACGGGTCACCTGCTAATGATAACATGAGCAGAATCAGCAGTGAAGACTTACTATAATTTGTTTTAAGAGGAAAGAAAATTAAGGTTTCTTGACTTTCAATTGTCTACCCTATGTTTTCATCTTTTCTTCTGATTTCTTAGAGCCCTCAAATCAGTGTTCTTTATTTGCTTCCCTGCATGGAGGCTAATGAGAAAAATCCTTATGATTAGTTAGCATTACAAGTTTATGGCTTCAGTCTTTCTTTTGCTCAATGAACAGTAACTCCTTTACTAAAGAGCAATACAACCTGGATGTATTATTTTCACATTTCATGATATTAAGGCATGTTCAGGGAGTGCCTATCACTTTATACTCACAGGAACTCTTATCTCTGTCTTTCCTTTTGTTTTCATTGCTTTTGTTTTTACTCTTCAAAATAAAAGAAAATTATAATTAGAAGGCAAAAAATATCCTTCACATATCTACTTTCTTGAATAATTTAGTAGTCCTGGGGCCGGGCAGGATGGCTCAGTGGTCTAATGCGCCTGCTTAGGAAAGCTTAGGCAGCTGCAGGGACCGTGGTTCGATCCCTGGCACCACATGCTGCGCCAGCCCTGCCCTCAGGGCAGGCTGAGCAGGCCATAACATAAATAAACAAACAAACAAACAAAAGTTCTGAAACAAGAAAAATAAAATAAAAATAAAAATAAATAATTTAATAGTCCTTACTTTAGGCTATTTTCGGTGTGATTAACTCTCTTGGATACATAGCACATCAAAATATCCTTCGATAATTAAAATGTAACTCTGAGAACCTAATCTTGCTGAAATTCTAGTGGTCACTATACTTGTGTGTGTAGAGGAACATGTGATGCTCAAGGTAAAATATACTGTCATCCAAGGAGTTTTACTAGTTAATATACCTTAGCATATATGATATGATATTATTCATCCAATCTATTATCCTTTTTAAGAAGATAGAATAACAGTATTTTCTCCATAAGTAAGTCTGCAGACAATTGGAAATGAATTAGAGTTTCTATCATTTCTGTTTTTCTCCTTGATTTAGCTCAGTGAATCAGAGACTCATATTTACCCCGTTGTCTCAGTTCCCAACACAAAGCTGTTTGAGAACACCCCCCTCCTTTTCTCCTGTCTCCACAAGAACTTACCACTTTTGTACCCTATCAGTGTTCCAGTCCCTTAAAAATGCCACACATTTATGGCAAGACTGATGTGCCAATCCACGCTCCATCCTGTCAATTAGTCTGAAGGACATAAATGGGACAGCTAGGAATTCCATTTGTAGTGTAAGTTAAGAGTTTCCTTTTTTGTTGTTGCTCCTTTTGTATACAATCACTAGAAGAGGAAAAGTTTATTTCATCTTTCACAAACTCACACATTCTTTCAATAAAGATGCAAGATGGTCACTGACTTCCAAGAGGGGTCACCATAAGAGATGTACATTGTCAAAAGATTTCTTTAAATCTGTTTCCCTTTTTCCCCAATTTGAGGGCATGTTGTCTTTAGGAAGTATCCAGGGCTAATGAGCTAGATCAAAAGTACATATAATGAATTACATTTCAAGTATTCTTCTAGAATAGTCCACTGAAAGCCCAGAAAAGTGAAAAAAAAAAAAAACCACAATGCTGTGAAAACATTCTATAACATAGAAGATGTAAAGCAAAGATATAGCTGAACAGGATTTGCCATTGCAAATAAAAGTGTATTTGTTAAGCATGTCAATGTGTACTATTGTGTTTTTTTTTTTTCAAAAAACACAGCCTCATTTGTGTTTTAGAATAATTGCTTAATTATACTTCTTGTTTCTTGAAATGGAAACTAAATTAAATTATAGAAATTGCTTAGTGCAGGGTCTTGCATACTGTTCTTTCCAATGCAGAGTTTTAGATCAGTCTTCTAAGAACAGCTGTACCTCTGAAACACAAATAATGAGCTTAAGCAGGAACACAATGTCGGTGCTGCATGATGAAAATGAAGGGAAGTAAGACAAAAACTGTAGTGCTCATGCCATTTTAATAGATCTGACTAAAACAATAGAGTTAAGGATCAGCAGCTATCCTCTATCAAAGAGGTAGCTCAATTCTACTCAACAGAAAGAGAAGAAATGTCGTAAAAAAATGGGGAAGAAGTGAAAAGCCTTCTCTGAAAACTGCACTTTTAAAATCACTTTGGAAAGAAGGTCAATAGAATGTCAGAGTGTTCTACTGTCACTTTTTCAAATCTACTCCCCAACCCCCATAACTGTCCCTTTGGGAGCTCTCTTAAAATTTCATAGCTAACACAGTGTATTTTTATCTCTAGAAAACTATAAAATCAATCAGTATATATTAACCAAATCTCCCACAATTCCACACTAAACTTTTGATAAAAAAAATTTATACCCTATTTAGTACCTATCCCAATTATGTCCAGCTGCCAAGATATTGAAAGCTATGAGATTATACAAGATTATCTGAGAAAATAAGGTACTTTCATTATACAATAGGCACGAAGTTGAAATTAAATCCATTTCCCGAATCAAATTACTAGGGATAAAGATTAAATCTCTTTGCCATTATAAATTACCTTTTTATTAAGTTGAAGTACGAAAACACTTCCCATTTTTAAATCAGCCAAAACCATACAAGTGCTTGCCAATTTCCCCCCTCAAATTCTGCTCTCTTTTAACCAGATGGATTCCTCATGCCTGGATGGACTTGAAGCTTGACTATCGATGGTCCCAGCGCTGTTCTTTACTGAAAGAGATGCAGATATTATTTTCTGGGAGGGATTATGACAAAATATCACAGATTAGCTAGGTTGAAAGAAATTCATTTTCTTTCAGTTTTGGAGACTAGAATTTCTAGATCAATGTGTTAACAGCCTTGCTATTTTTAGAGTGTTGTTTCTGTTTTCTCACATGTCTGTCATATGCTCCTGCTGTAGGCAAGTGAATTGGGTACAAATATCATGAGTACTCAGACTGGGCTAGGCCCTCAAGTGGCAGCACGGAAGATAAGGTATGTTGCAACTATAAGAGAGATGGATGCTCTCTCTGTGCGCTAGACATACAGACCAAAGATTAAACAAATGCTTTTCTCCCTAAAGATAAGTAATTAGGATTAATCTTCACTTTGAGGAAGCCAGAAAGTCACTAATCTGACTGCTACTGGCCACCTGGCTACCCGATAAACTCTTGTTCTATGTTCATTCCTGCTTACTACATGGCTCACTTCCCCATTTGGTCCTGGACTTTATCAATTTTATGTGAACAATGGTGTTTGTGACCTTATTGGTTGAACATAAGTTTGTCCTTCCTCATTCTAACCTAAACGAATTCCCATGTTCTCCACCTTAGACCCGCCTCACCCCATGGTTTCACTCTCTAGAAGTCCCTGGGAAAGACACCTTCCTGGGGTAAACTGCTTGGGTTCCCCTTCTGTCCCTCTCTCTCAGAAGTTTCCTTTCTCCCAATAAATATTCTGCTCTTATCCTCCCTTTGTTCCTGAAATTGATTCTTTGGTTTTAGAAAACACGGATTCATCCCAGGTACTTGTAGGTTGGGAGTTTCATTCCCGTATATCAATCCTGTTTGTGTGTTGAAATCTTTTCCTCTTTGGAAGGACCAATCATAGTAGACTTAAGTCTACTCTATAGACATCACCATAATTTAATACTGCTGTAGGCTTTTTCTCCCTCTGTATGCATCCTGAGGTTCTAGGGCTTAGTACTTTCATGCATTCATTTTAGGGAAATGCATTTAATGCCTATAGCATGTATGAGCCTTGAGGATCATAGGACGTTAATTAATTCTATGACAACTTTATACCAAACCTAAAACTAGCCAGGGACTAAAACAATTATTAACCTCCTGTCACAAATGCCAGGAAGGAAAGAAAGACAAAGAGGAAGGAGGGAGGGAAAAGGCAAAGGAAAGAAGAAGGAAAGAAGGAAGGAAGGAAGGAAAGAAAGAAGGAAGGAAGGAAGGAGGCACTCGGGAAATCCTTTCTTTTAATAAACGTTGTCGCGATCCCTGTGCATTTAACCCTCCCAGACACTAGCATTTATGACTTTATTTTCACTTTGGAGAAATGTTCCATGTATACCATAATTAGATAATTTCCATTTGATTTACCATTTACCAAAATTCCATCTATTCACAGTATATCTTTCTGCAAAATGATCCCCAAGTTCATCTGCAGAAGTGACAGACCCTTAAAAGCTGTTATTTATTTTCATCTGCATTACGAAAAATGTCTTAGATTGAATTTTCCACTTGGCCTTTCTGTTTCTGTGGAACTGAGAAATTCTTTACCTGGCAAACCATCCACATGTTCTCCCATCACTGGGCTTTTTTTTTTTTTTTTAACCTATGCTAATAGGTGTTTATTTCTCCTCTTCTTATTGTTTAAGGCAAACAAGTCTGATTTCCTGAGAGTTTCCAAGCTGCTGCCATTGATACAGAAGCTTGAGTCCACCAGAGGATGCATATTTCCCACAATGCCTGAAGACACACAGTCTCCGTGCAATTTTTGAATATTCCTAAATCTAAGCAGTGTTTGCTTTTGCCGATGTTATTGTTTTTGTTGTTTTCTTAGGCATATGGCTCTAGCTTTCTGATTTCTTTTTAAGTACCTTTGTGCTTTCAGGAAGTTCACCTGTGTATTTCTAAAATTGCACCCTGTGTCAGGCATATGGCTCTAGCTTTCTGATTTCTTTTTAAGTACCTTTGTGATTTCAGGAAGTTCACCCGTGTATTTCTAAAATTGCAGCCTGTGTCTTAATCTCTTTTCCATCCTCATTTTATATTGTGTTTAGTGCACTTCTTAATCACTGTCCCTTTGCTTTCTGATACTCTCACCTTTTTACTAACTCACTTCCTTAGATTTGCATTTTACTAAGATTGGGTGAAATTTCTGAAAAACTCATAAGAAACCAAAGGATTCTAAGTGTACTAAAAGATGAGCAGCATGTTATACTGAATTGGATCATTCCCTCTAGTGAAAAGTAACAGATAATGCCAAACCAGCAGTGAATGAAACACTCTATAATGACACTTTCTTCTACTTCAGCAGGATGACAGGGAGCACTACTACTTGAAGGGAACAGACCCTGTGCAAATGGAATAATAAGACACAGCTCTAATCTGGGGTCCGCTCCAAGTGGCATTATATTTGTCAAAACATTGTCACTTATGCAGGAAACCCTGAAATTTAATGCCCTGCTAAGTCCCAGAAAATATTGATTCAGAGTTACTTGAAGTGATTCAGAGTTACGGTCTTCTCAATGAAGAGAAAATAAAGAGACTGTTAGTTTGTGAGGCACCAAAAAGATTATGATAATTGTTACAGCAGAAAAAGAATTGGATAAATCCTAAATATAGTGTCCTCCATGGTGCTGCTTCAAATGTAATTTTAGTTACTGCTATACTCTCACTCAAGTGGATGGTTGGATTACAAGAAAATAAAAGTGGTATCACATAAAAGTAAGAGACTAGGAAAGATATCAAAGGAATGCATTGGAAATAGAAAGTACAAAAAGAATCATTACCCGAGGCTTTAATTTCAAAATATATAATTAAAATTCAAGACATGATAGGAAGAGCGATAATAGTATATCAGAAATCAAAATATCCATATTTAATGAAAGGGAGTGCCACAGTTATTTTGCTCTTCACAAACAATAAAATATGGTGCTTGCTTAGGCAAGTGTAGAGGCCAGGGTTTGATCCCTGGTTCCTCATGCTGCAACAGCACCGCCCCTGGCTATGCTGAGTTCATGACTGAGTCTAGGCGTGGTGGTGAACACCTGAAATCCCAGCGCTGGGGAGGCAAAAATCATGAGGATCACTCTGAGTCCGAGCAGTGTAGTGAGACCCTCTACACACATCACACACACACACACACACACACACACACACACACCTTTTAAAAAAGAGTAAAACATGGTTAGATACAATTTCAAAAAGTAAATATAATTAAGAGTAAAATGTTCAAATAATATATGAAGGACTATACAAGGATGAAAGAATCAAAATATGAAGTCAAATTTGAAAATGAAGATGGTACATACATCTAAAATACATATGTGTAATTCTTTAAGCTCCAAACGATCTTAAATAAATTGAACACTTTTCAGCATACACACTTGAATAAAATTTTACATATACTCTTTGAAATTATAAAAATCATATACTACTATTAAGAGAAGCAGAAATACAGTGAATGTATAAGTTTTTAAAGTAAAAACTTTAGCACTTAAAAAAAAAAGAGAACTTGTGTTAACTGATAATTTTCTGATAATATGAAAATTTGGAAACAGAAAAGGCTAAATGGGAAGAAAAAGTCATGAATCATGGCCTGTTTGTTACTACAATATCAGTACATATAAAAGGAGTTGAATGAAATAAGTGTAACATACCTGAAAAAAATTTCTCTTGGCCAAAATAATGTTAACATAGAGTTGGAATTAGTGTTATATTAACTAAATGATTTGGGCTTTAGAAACACACAAAAATTCATTAGAATTCTAGCATTCACTTTGCTGGTTGAAATTTGTTCATGCCACAATTTATTCAGTTTGTTCAAGTTCTGGAAGATTCCATGACTTTATGTACACTGTATGTGAAGGAACCATTAATAACTTCCTGTGTTACTGTGATAGTAAATAACGCACTAAAAAAAAGAACTACACAGCAATACACAGAAGTTCAGAGTTTTCTAATTATTAATGCCAATAATACTTTCATCATGACGTGTCTTCAATTTTGCCCATAACAAACTTGCTTTGGCAGTCAGGCACACAGTAAACCTCCCACAAATCCTCAGTTGCTGTGAATAAAGTCCAATGAAGCAAACAAAGAAATTGGGGTTCATATTTGCATGTTAAAACAAATAGATTAAAATTAAAAGTAGTGCATCACAAATGAAATGTTTAGCATAAACAAATAGCTATTGTTTATAAATATAATGAAAAGAAAGCAGTGGGAAAGATCCTCTCCTTCCAGGGCCCACATCACATGTAAACAATCAAAGTATTATTCTTTGAAAGATAGGAGCAAGACAGCAATTCCCACCATCAACAAAATGCATACTGTATAATTTACCATTAAATAGACAATACATTCATGTCAACACAGTATTTACCATTGAAATACAGTATACTGAAGGATATGACCTTCTTTTAGCAACTTAAAAATTTTAGCTAATTTCAATTTTCAATTACTACATATTTTCCATACATAATAGCTTCATTTCCCTGCATAATTGTTCTGCCATGCACATTGTTTACCTTTACAGTTTTTTTTTTGTTTTTTTTGTTTTTTTTTATCCCATTTTCCTCCAGCCCCTCCCACTCTCTGTCTTTTGGTGCACAAAAGTTTATTTCCCTATTTCCTCTACTCTATCATATGTGTATTAATAGCGGCACCATTCACAATAACTAAATTTTGGAAGAGCCTATATGTCCTTCAGCAGATGACTGGATAGCGAACATGTGGTCTTACTGCACAACGGAGTACTGCCCTGCCACAGAGAACAATAAACTTGAGTCATTTGTAGAGAAACAGAGGCACCTTCAGACCTTAATGTTAAACATCTTAAGTGAGATATACAAGCTTTGACATCATGCCATTTCTTATACAGGAAAGAACAAAAGTATAAACAACAAAGTAAAAGACAATTAAAAGCTATGACTTTCAACTTAGTTTAACATTAAGCGAAATTCATTTTTGTATTTCAAGTATTTCTCAATGAATTCATACACATTCCGTTACCTGGTAGCAATGATTTGGTAGGAAACTTAAAACAATCACTTCAAGTAAGCTCAAAATTTCATATGTTTTTTAATAAATCTGAGAAAGATCTTTTTCAAAAACATGTACAAATGTAATGATTAGCATCATTTTAAAGACTAATGTGAAAACATAAATATAATCCATGCATTATAATTACAACTTGTGATATTTCCTCAAAAAGAAGCGAGAAAACAACAGCCACTTACAAATCCCAGAAAGCTTTAGTGGAAGTCCAGGTAATATTTTAATCCAGTGGAAATCATGGACATTTCTCTAAGACTAAGAGTTCTAATTTTCTACTACAAATATAAAACAAAAATTGAGATCTACTTACCCTCTCAGACACACTATGAATCTCAAGTGTATTAAACAGCTAAGTGTGACATGAAATATCCCAAACCAAATCAAAGAAAACTAGATTATTAGAGGTACTAAGAGGAGCAAATTCTTAAATTGCTCTAATTTCTGGTGAGTTAAATGAGACAGTTTGGAGAAATAATTTAAAATTAGAGATGAGATAAGGGAAATAGATGCAATTCCTATCCTGTTGCATGTTGGATATTCCAAGGCCCTGTTCCCCTAAACAGAAGAATGAATTCCAAGAAGTAATGGAAGTCAAGAGTAGAAAAGTTTCATTGAAAAAAAGACCCCCCTCAAGAGTTGAGGGCACTCAAAAGTGGGTTGAAAGTGAGCCCACTTTTCTAAAGGAAGTTTTACAGAGTAGAATCATAAGATGGAATAAAATTACCTAGTGGGTACCATGTGGGTATCAACAAATAAGATTATAAGTATTGACAGTGTTGATCCAGTGCAGAAGCGGGGACACACAGCAAGTGCACATGACTTTTTAGGAAAGGATGGGCCAGAGGATCCTGGTTACCCCCAGGGTGACTGATGTCTGTCTAGACCTTAGGGACTCAGGTGACACCAGTTATTTTATGCCTTAGGGGAGCATGGGGTCATAGTCATTCTCTGTCTTGAGGTCTGGCCTCCAACAGGTGAGGATCTGGCTCCAGCGTCCATTTATTCTCTTCCTCTGCACTCACTCTCCTGAGTGTGTCATGCTCTCTGACTGTCTATTTTTCAACCTAATGTAGCTGTCTATAATAGAGACAGAGTGATAAAACTAGTTCTATGGATGTGATTTGATAACCACACACTTAAAATCAGAGAAAACACTCCTAGGAAAAGTTTACAGAATTGGGCTGCTTGTATCATCCTAAAATTATTGCAAGTATAAAAATCATGACAAGCTTAAATGGCAGATGACAAGGTGAGAAGTCTGTGGTATTTACGTAACAAAGGCTTCAAATCTTTTACAAAGAAAAACACCTGATACCCACAGCAGGCTCCAGCTAATTGGGAGATTTCCACATTTTGTTGTCTCTTACTTGCATTCAGGAGAAAGGAGGAAAGCTTGGAAGTTTTCTGCATTTTCTCTTGTTTTTTAACTTTTGCAAAACTTTGCAATCAATATTGAGCAGAAATACTGGTCAAAGCGTTGTTAAAGGTCATGGCCTAGGGTAAACAACAGAGTCACATTAGTGCAGTGGGAACAAAGCTCAGTAAAGATTAAGATAGGCAGGTTGACATCAGAACAGAGCTCCTGCTTCATGTTTATCCCTGTGAATGAAAGTGACAGCGACTGGCTAAGCTGTCACCAGCACTCGGGTAGTGAGCACAGCTAACTTTAATAAGTGCCATAGATCCTGGCCAATATATTTCATCAGATTCATATATACCTGACATTTCATTAATTTGCAAGGCTCACTGTACTATAAAATCGTGAGTGACTTTAATAGTTGAAATTCATAAAGTTATAGAGAAAATCAAAATTACACACACATATATGTATGTATGTAATTTTAGTTTGCACGCTCTTAAATCTTTAAATCGTGCCACAGAAGTTTTAGGGGTGCCAGAGGTAACTAACGCTTTGCCAGTTGTCTCTGATCAGACACCCTGTGGTGCCCACAAGACTGACTGGAGCAGGGGAGATGTGGAAGGCAGGTAAGTAACACAAGTCCCAAGTACATACTACACAGCAAAAAGTTTTGCAGGCCCTGTGTAGGTAAGAAGAACTCTCTGCTGAAGCCCAAATATTTAATTAGACCAAGAGTTCATGTGATTTTTTTATGAAGTTCTCAATCTTCAGCTACCAGTAAAATACATGCGGCTTAGGGGTTTTTTGTTGTTGTTATTGTCGTTGTTGTTTTAATGTATTTGGTGCAGGGTCTCGCTGTACAGCTCAGATTTGTAGTTATCCTACTGTCTCAGCCTCCTTAGCGCTGGGATTGCAAGCATGTGCCTTCAAGCCAGATCTCTGTCACTGGCTCAAAGCCCCCAGGGGGCGGGGCTGATGAGGCATTTGATGCCCAGGATGGAGGCATGGTGGTGGTTTGGGTTTTAACAGTACGGATTCTGGAATCAAGCAGTGACACACAGCAATCTTGTGAACTAGTTTATTTCACCTCCCTCCTGCCCCGTCCTTCTATAGGAGCTGAAAACACTGGAGAAGCAAAGCTATTTACATGCTTTTCTTAGGTAAATAATTATGTGGCATGAAGAAACTTTATGGTCATGTTTATTTTCGACTTCTATCTCCCTAACCCCCCTTGCCCTCAGGTAGCATTTTAATTTCTTTTTCTTCTCTTCTCTTCTCTTCTCTTCTCTTCTCTTCTCTTCTCTTCTCTTCTCTTCTCTTCTCTTTCTTTTTTTTTCTTTCTATCTTTCTTTCCTGTCTTTCTTTTTTTTTTTTTTTCCTTTTGAGACAAGGTCTCACTATGCAGTTCAGGTTGACCTTGAGCTCACTTTTGTAGCCCCCAGGCTGGTCTCAAACTCATACTGATCCTCCTGCCTCAGCATCCCCAGTGCTGGGTTTATAGGCATGCACCACCATGCCTGGCTAATTAATTTTCTTTTGCTAAGTTACTTCTCTACAATTTTGTTATGACCTAACAATTTGGTCATTCTGTCTTAATCAGCTTTAGAATTGGGTTTAATTGGTCTAAAATAATGCATGAATCTCAGAGCTTCTGAACAGAGCATTCAGGTCAGGAATGGCTCCAGGATTCAGTTGGTGATTTTTATAATCTATGAATAATCATTAGTGTCTCTATTTTTAAACTCAATATTCAAATTAAGAGAAGTATGAGACTCATATTTGAATGGAAAGTATATGTGCAAGACCATGTAGAATCATTCCACATATATTTAGTGTGTCTATGCAGATATGTGTGTATAGATGGATGTGCACCTATATATAAACATAGATAGTACATATGCTTAAGTTTTTTAACTTCTCATGAACAAAAACATAACTATTTCTCGCTGAAATAAGAAGGCCCATAAAAGTAGCAATGGTGACTGAGATTGCGATCCTGAGCTGCATGTGCTAGTTCAGAAATTCCCAAGCCATTCTTCTCAACATACTGGGGATGGTATATTCAACCTCACAAAACTTTAGTCTCTGGCATTGGGAGGTATCCCAAGATATCAATAAAATAAATATGCTTTTATTTTCCATTGCATTCCCAGAAAGCATAGCGGTACTCAGGACCAGCTGAGATGAAAGCTATGTGAAACTGAGCCCTGCCCTGCAGTACAGTGGTGTCAGCTGTCTCCAGCTACCGAGTGGTCAGACAGCTTGTCCTCTCGAATCACATTTCTATTTTATTTCTGAGGCCCAAGGACAACAGATACTCTCCCCAGAACCATGCTGCTCTCAAGCATGTTCTGCTGGCCTGGGATATTATTCCTTGCAAATGGGAAATCAGAAAACCTTCAAATCCAATTGACAGTGATCAACAAAATTGATCCTTATGGGGCATATTTGAAAAAGATCTTGTTTGGGAAGCAGAGATATTGAAATTCAATTTTAGACAGGTGTCCTATTAGCTACTTAGTATTAAGATATTTAACATCTGATTGCATAATTTCTCCCATCTGTTGAGTGTATATAATAAAACGAGCTATAAGTATTAAGCGTAGTGTGAAGAAAATCCCTTACTATATTTACCAAGTTACATACAGAGTATTAACAGTTTAGAAGTATGACACTTAAGCCCTCTTGGGCCTTCTACTGCCCCTCATAACTCAGAGACTAATAATGTAACTGAAAATGGAAGGATAATATTTTTACAGCTATTAGATATGCCGACTGGAATGTTGGTCAGCAAGACCGGAAAACATAAAACTGTATTTCACAAGAAACATGAGGTTTTCTTTTTTTTTATTTTAACCAAAATATATTGTTTCTTGACATACATATACTTGCCTTTATTTTGCTCATTGGGTTTCAATTGTTTTCCCCCTAGCTAAGAGAATGCTAGCTAATCAAGAAAGCACAGGCCTTCCTCCAATTACCATAAGGACCTTGAAAGAACCCGTGTAACAAGAAGTCAAAATATATTAGTCTATAGTGATTTTAATTTTGTAATTTTCTTATTTGAGCAATAGAAAGATCACGGTTAAAGCTCTATTTACCTCCAGTAACCCCACGAAACACCAGCTTCCTTCATTTCTATTCAACATAAGTAGTTTTGCAGATGAACAATTTAACTTCATTATTCGAAAACATTCAACCATTTGAATGTCATCAATTGTTTCCTGTCTTTGGCATAACTTACACTACTGTTCACAGCACTAATTCCTGGCAATTTTCACACCAATTGAACATAATAATAGCTAATCTGTACTAAGTATGTTGCTTGGCTATTATCCATTTACCTCTATTAACTAAGTTAAAAATTAAACAAATCTATTTGGAAAGGTAGTAGTAGTAGTAGAAGTAGTAGTAGTAGTAGTAGTAGTAATACTAGTAATAGTAGTAGTAGTAGTAGTTGTTGTAGTTGTAGTTGTAGTTGTAGTAGTACTATGCTCCTTATTGTTAGTGGTAAGACAAAGGGCTACAAAGAGGTGATGTTAATTGTGTAGATTTCTTTCTATAGTATAGTAAATAAAGGGAGATAGGATTGCAAACCTGACAAGCAATCAAGCAATTTTCTGAGCCTAGTTCTCTACAGCACACGCAGTACAACAAATTTTTTTTTTTTTTTTCTGTACAGGGTCTCACTATGCAGATCCGACTCACTGTGATCCTCCTGTTTTCAGCCTTCCCAATACTGGTATTACAGATATGCTCAACCACACCCCAATTTGGTCCCTGTGCTTCCTTATGTACCGTCTGGTAGAATTTTTTTTTAAATCATTGAACTATAGTCATGTGACTCTAGTATTTAGATAATGCACTTTCTTGATACAGCTAGTACGGGCCTGTGTGGCATAAGTGACTGTTACTGTTGCTCTTGAGATGTTCGCCCAAGCCTGGGTTGCAGCTAACTTACTATTAGCAGGTGGGGTCTGACTGGGGAATGCAGGGCACTGGAAACATGACCGGGAAGGCTGTAGCTCCCTTCTTGCCTCCTTCTCCATCTCTGCTTCATGGTTACCATGACATGAGAAGCCTTTTTTTCTGCTATGCCCCACCCCTCTGTCATATTGTTTTTCCTTTGCTGTCAGCCAATCATAGGCAAAATTTCTCCCCTTTTAAGTTAGGAATTTTGATATTGTTTCCCAATATATGAAAGTGATGAGGACACACACTGTTGCTGTACACACCTGCCATAGTGACTTTCTTGTTAATGGAGCAAGCTTGTAGAGGAAGGTTATCCTATAAGGTTTTTATTTTATTTTATTTTTTTTCCTATAAGTTTATAATAGATTTATTTATTTATTTATTTATTTACTTACTTACTTACTTACTTACTTACTTACTTATTTCCCTTTTTGAGACAGGGTCTTGCTATGCAGTTGAGGCTGACCTTGAGCTCACTTTTGTAGCCCATGCTGGTCTCAAACTCACACCAATCCTCCTGCCTCAGCCTCCTGAGTGCTGGGATTACAGGCGTGCGCCACCATGCCCGGCTAATAGACTTAAAAATTCCTATTGCCTAGTGATGCTAGAGCTGTTCTCATAATGTGGTACCTGAACATTATTCACATGTTTATGTTGGAGATGAATTTACATATATTTAGAGACACAATCACCATTGTTTTACAATGATCTACAGTACTTAGCTCGGTAACATGCCACACAGGTTTGTAGTGTAAAACCAATGGGCTATATAAATATATGTTGTCTATGGACTATAGCTACATGCAAGAATAAACAAAAATATGTCTTTTTCAAAGGCAAAGAGCCATTATAAGAAATGAAAATGTAAGTGCTAACATCTTAACTTAAAAGATAATTTAAGAACAAACAATTGATGAGAAATACAATTGAAATTCAACAGCTAATAAACAAAATGCAAAGTTGTGCCACAAATACTGTCTAGCTAGTACATAGCCCTTTGGGGTGATAATACCCTATTAGAGATATGAAGAAAGGAGAAGTTTCCATAATGCCAGGGGTAGACTATATTGGGGCAATTAAAAAGTGGCTTGGCAATCTCTGCTAAGACTCTTTTCCTGATTTTTTTTTTTTAGGGGCATTAAAAAATAGTGAGAAAAGCAGATACAGTGGCTAGAGCTTGATCCTCAGCGTGCCCTGCCGGCCCAGCCAGCGTGGTGTGCTCAGGTTGGACATAATGGCATGCACCTGTAATCCCAGCTGTACGGGAGGCTGAGCACAGGTGGACCACTAGGGGCCTGATCTACATAGTGAGAACCTGTAGACCCTGGAGACCCTTACTAAAATATAGAAAACAAATACTGAAAAAAAAGTGGAAACGATGCAGCATTTCACTAAACAGAATTACAGGAATTCAACAGTGGTTATTAGAACGCATGTTGTTATCTTCAAATTAGTGGTTCAGATTACCAGATATTAGCATGCAAAGTTGATCAATTTAAAAGAAGAAGGGCCGGGGATGTAGCTCAGTGGCGCAGCGCCTGGCCCAGAGTTCGATTCCCAGTACCAAAAAACAAAAATAGTAAAAAGACCAAAAAAAGTCCCTTTGGAAATAAAAAGAAGAAAAAAGAAACTTAAGTATTAAGTGTCCTTTCAATAAACCTGAAGAAATCAGCACTGCAATTACCCAAGATATTGTTTATACATATATTTTTCCCTTACCTCTTTTCTATCTCTTTTCCCTCATTCTAGTTGTTTCTTTACTAGTTCAGTTTCTAGGTTCCCTAATGGTGGAATCTTTAAAATATGCAATTCTATACTTATTTTAAAGCTAACCTGTGCAATATTTGTGTATATTTAGGAAAAAAAAATCCATCAGTTTTGGTGTGGGCAATACTACAGGGTTTTCTCATCTTTCCTTTATGCTCAAATGTTCTTGGTTTTAGTTCACACATTTTTTTTTCCTTTAAATGAGCCTGTTATTTTATCTATCTTGTCAAATTTCCATTTCCTTATAAAACCCTGAAAAACCTCCACTGACAAACTAACTCCTTATAATGCCAAGAGGTTCTGAGTCTTTGTGCTTATTAGGTAATCGCTTAGCACTGAGCAAATCTAAAGAAGGAAATATCAACAGAAAAACCCCTAGGGTAACAAAATGTAGCTTAAATAAATAAAAGAACAAAATAAAAGTGGAAAAAAAGTAACTCTCAATAAAGAAATTAAATAAATGCTTTGTAGGCCATTCTTTCATTTCTGTCTCTAACTCCTCTTCTGTTTCTCCAAATAAAAGAAGCGAAAAAAGAAAAAAAAGAGATCAATAACGAAAAAGATCTTTCTGTGCTCCAGAATAAGTGATGGACGCACATTTTGCCTAACTGTGTGCACTTTCTCAGAGATGTTCTCCAGTTTTGGCGTCCTCCTCCACCACCTGGTCTTTAATGGACAAACTGCTCAATGATTTCGTGAATCCAAAGTCGCAGGTTCCTTATGGCGTGAGTCATACGGCATGGCTAGAGTCATGCCAGCACTCCTTCCGTATGCGTGATAAATATTCATGAACAACATCAACTACTCAAACTCTACTGCTGAGTAGTAAGGCAGGAATATGTTTTATCTTACATTTTGTGAGATGAACTATGGATACATATGTATTGCATTCCAAAATTGATGCTATAACATTATAACACAATGAGTCATTAATACATATTTCTGAGTATGAATCCACAATGTGACATAGACTGGCTGTCCAACATCCAGTGGGTATAATCTTTTATTCTTTTATTTTTTTTAAATACTTATTTATTTAAGTATGTATTTATATATTTACTTATTTACTTTGTACAGGTCTCCCTGCAGCTCAGATTCATAGTGAGCCTTCCCAGCACTGGGATTACATTCATGCACTACTGTGTCTTGTTTCAGTGGCTGGCATGGCATATTGTATATATATTAGAAGATTGCAGTGCTTTCTTTCTCATGATAAGTTCCCTAAACCATGTTGTAAAGCCAGGGGTGACAATTGTTCTCCCTTTAAAATGGAAATTTTAAGATGAATGGGAACTTAGGATGTAAATGTTACCATAAATGAGAGAGTGAATATATTTGTCTTTGTTCTCTCTTCTCTCTCTCAAATGTATTTGACAGAAAACCTCACCATGTAGCTTGGACTCCTAGTGATTCTTCTGTTTTCAGTCTCCACAGCCCTGGGATTACAGGCCAGCATCACCACGCCTGGACTAGGTCACTGGCTCAGCAACTGGGGACATAGTTGGTGTAGCATGAAGTTGCAGGGATCAAACTCTGGTCTCTGAAATTGCTTAAACAAGTTCTTAGTCTCGTAAGCTATCATTCCCAGCCCTTGTTTTCTGACAATGGTTAAGAAAATGAAAATTAAAAATGATTCATTTAAGGGCTACATCAATAAAATTGTTAGGAAGCCTGGATTTAAAATTCTTTCTATCACTAGCATCTTGATCAGATTATATTACCTTTCTCAGTAGATTTTCTACACAGAAGGCAAATATAATTGTCATAGTCCATATATGCCTCAAAATTTAAAAGAATTTAAAAGAATTGATATGAAAGTTTATAAAATACTTTTCACACACCTAACTACTCACCATCTGCTTCATCCCTGTAACTGATCAACAACTGGTTTCTTATGGAATTGGTCCCATCAAATTTGTTCCTATGAACCATCTTACAAACATTAATTTTTAAAATATAAGTGAGATGTAGAAATTTCTAAACGATCTAAAGACATAAGTCTCCAGAGATAACTGCCAACTCCACACATAACTCCAGGAAATACATTCTAGGACCATGAGTGTCATAGGCTTTTGCAGCCAGTGAAATATATCAGCTACGTGGATTGAGGCAGTTGTTCTCATATCTTCAATCTGAATGTAGCTGCACACGTTGGAGGGCAGCATTCCATCAACAGTCCCGGTGTGTCATGCACTTGAGGTTGAAGTCAAGCTTTCTTGCTACTTATCATATTTAGGTACCTGGGATGTGGTCAGAAGCACAGTTGTGAACCAAATGATTGATGAGATGTCTTTGTGGAATATTACTGAATTGTGTGAATAATAAAGATAATTATTTTGCAAAATTCACTTGAGGCTCCATTATATATAAATTCCTACTTTTAAGGTACACAATATATGTTAGCCTTTTGTTGCTGTAACAAGACACCTAAGAAGATTTTAAGAAAAATTTCTTTGGCTTATGGTTTCAGATGGATCAGTCAAAAGAGGACTGGTTCCATGGAAGACTATCATGATTAAGGTTGTAATGAAGGATAGCTCCTCACCTAATGCAGTTAGGAAAGAGAAAGAGAAAGAGAGACAGAAACAGAGATAGAGTGATACAGAGAGAAGAGACAGGGACAGAGACAGAGAGAAACAGAGACAGAGATACAGATTGAGAAACAGAGAAAGACAGACAGATAGAGACAGAGAGACAGAGACAAAATATACCCTTTGAAACAACACCTCCAGTAGTCTGCTTAATCTGATTAGGTTCCACCACCTAACAAACTCACTCTGTGCAATAAAATCATGAGGGAATTACTGCACCTGATGAAGTCAGGGCCCTCATGACACAATCCCCTCCTAAAGCTCATCATTTGTTTACTAATCTTTCAAGATAATGAGTCCTTTAGGAAACAATCTAGATCCTAACCCTACAAGAGTGACTACAATCCTAGAAAGACAAAGAGATTCAAAGTCACCTGCATGGAACAACTTCTGGAAGTCCTTCCCTCTGCTTCAAATGTTCAGTCTCATAGGATGCAGTTTAAGCTCTTTTAAAATAATTTGTCGTGCAGGAAGTTTACAAAATTAAAACAATGAAGTGTGATGCAGATTGCCTGTGGCTCAGGTATCTATAGTCTTAGAAGTATTATAATGAAATCATCTGATACCTCATGGAACATGAGTTTGCAATTCATTTTATTTTTCACTTTTTCCAGTTCTGGGAGAAAACCCAATACTTTTATGATAAGATGGTATTTATATGCTATGCTTTCTGAAATTAAAAACACTAGTGAATTCAGACATAGCTTTGTTCAGGGGAAGTGTGTTCTGCTATTTTAGAAGTAAAAGTTCTCTGCATCATGTCTTTGTACATATGGCATTGTTTTGCATAAGTATCTACTTCCCCTGCTTCCTCTTATAAATTGTGAGTTTCTAGTAACTCAAGTTGTCTGTGTTTCTTCCATTTTTTCAGTTTTTAGTGTAGCTCCTTAATTTCAAGAGACTAACATGTTCAACAGTAAACCAGTGAGGGATAATGGGTCCTAAAATCTGTCCTGCAAGGTCTGCCTTAGGTGATGTAATTTCTTAGGTGTACTTACTGAAAATCAGAGAGGAACTTTACCAAAACAGTCTAGATTTTAAATATCCTGTATTGCTGTCCTATCAGCTCTCAGAATTATGTCTTTCTTCCTGGTTTTCGAAACATAGATACAGTATATGATCCTCAATTTTCCCGATAACTCTGTCTCATCAAAACTCCCCCCTACACCTGGGCTTTATCCAATGGGACACAAAGGGAAGTATTCACCATTTGTTTCCACAGTACCTTCGAACCAACCCACAGTCTGTACCTTACTTAAAGTTTGACAAGTTTTTCTACAGTTGTTGTCTTTGCAGACCAATGTTTGGTAAAAAATATCTATATGAAAACCAAAAATATATAATACAAAATGACATAATTTTTTTCTTCAAGCATAATGAAAAATCCAAATCTCCTGCCACTTAATTTTCCCTTTGAATTCATCCTTAATCCACCAATCCACTTTCACTTGTCCAAAAAAGGCAAGGTTTTGTGAAATGTATTTTGAAGGCCACAACTTATCTTTCTGAATCAGATAACACCCTCCTAGAGCAAAAGCATATACCCTGAAAAATTTTACAAACACTGATTTGGTCTTGTAAATATATTTTACCCTGAAACAATTTTATGAACACTGACTTGGTCTTTTATCTTCAGGTGATTTCTTAATCTCATATTTATTCCCTGATGGAGAAGAACAGATTTTTGAGTAGTTTAATTTTCTAACTCAGCAAGTCCTACTTTCATGTTTTCTTTGAACTCTGCTTGTAAACCAAATAAAATCTTTCTTAGCTCACTTCTCTCTTATTATAGTTTTCAGAAATGAAAAATTCAAAGAAAACAATTAAGTTATTTCCTCCACCCTTTGATATTATGAGGATAATCTACGTAGGACATGACTGAAATCAATGGAGACATCTTTTCAAGCAATTATCTACAACCAGATCAAAGACTGGAATGGACAATAGTTTACAACAGGTTTGCACTCACGCAACATAAGCTGCCATATGCACAGCCTCCAATATTTATTTGAAAATACTCCAGTCTTTGTCAACATATCCTCACCAACCTTGCCTTATTACCTGTCTTAATTGCAATGTCACATACATTAAAAATATTTCTGCAGCCCTCAAGATTTGCAACCAATTTCTGAGTAAAATCATTAATTGTTAAGATAAGGCTATCCCAAAATAAAAGGGTAACACATCAACTATTGTATGTGCTTATGATTTTTTCAGTTGCCAGTTCAGTTTAGATTTAACCAAGTGCTTTTGTTTGTTTGTTTGTTTGTTTTTTTTGCTGTTTTCCTTTGACTAAGTTCAAAGTTCAAAGAAAGAAATTATACTTCCTGCTGGACAAGATACCACAATCAAATTACCAAAGATGTATAGATAGAAAGATGGGAACTCCTTTTACAACTTCTTTGCGAATAACCTACACAGATTTGTGGGAATCAAGTGCAAGGTATGATATTTTCTTTTTCTCCAATAAGCAAGCAGGGAAATCTTTAAAAATGAACAACAGTGGATTCAGAATTATTCCTGAAGTGTGTTTTTGTTTGTTTGTTTGTTTGTTTGTTTTCGTTCCATGAATTTAAACCAATTTGGGGTAGTTGAACAAAGATGTGTAATCTTGTATTTTGAGAATTATTCATTATCCTCAGAAGGATAATGGTTTGGAAGAAGACTGACAACTGATAATTTCCTGTGGGACTGAAGAAACAGGCATTAAAACTTTCAGCAACAGACACAGACAAATAGAGTAAAAGGTGCAGAGTGCGTATAGCCCGCTGGGATACGTGGACAAAGCCCAACATCCAAACACGGTCAGCGTAGCTGAAATCCAACAGTAGGAAGCTGCTATCTTCAAAACAGGTTTAAAATCCCATGAAGAACAAAAAATAGTGGGTGTTTCTAACTACTGCATTACAATTCTAGTTACTCTGCCTGATGGAGTTTGTCATGCCTGGGGTCTAAGCATGTGACAAGTCAGTTGCAAAACGGTGAGTGAAGGCCAGCAAGATGGCTCAGCAATCTAAAACACCTGCTTAGACAAACAGGCAATGACAGGGAAGGCGGTTGGATCCCTGACACCACGCACGGCGCCGGCCCCACTCCCAGGGTAGGCTGAGGCGGCCATCACATAAAGTGAAAAAAAAAGAAAAGTGTGAATGACAGTTTCACGACTGGTTTTCAAAATACTGAAAACCTAGGAATAAGTTGATCTCAGCTTCAAAGTATCAACTTTACATTCATTCTGAATCAGCTTTAAAGACCTAAGATACTGGCCATTGAGATACTACTGGACTGAGCAGAATACCTCATGCCTAAGCATCTTCCAATTAATGATACTCCTTTGAGCACTCTCCAGCCTGAAGAACTACTTAGAAAACAGAGCCTGGAAAAGTAGCACAGTACCTGAGCACTTCCCGCGTTGTCTCTGGGAGCCTGGGCCCCCACAGGCCCTTGCTGGCTGCTGGCTCAGCACACCCTGTAGCAGCAGGGTCATAACTCCGCCCCCAGCTGTGACTGTGCGATGTGCGTGGTAATTTGGAAGCTGATGACATCTAGCCACGTCCCAGGTAGCAGCTGGCTGTCTCTGGGTTTCTCCTTTCTCCTAATGTTCCATTAACCTCTCACAGCTGGCCTCCCCACGCACGGTCAGCAGTTCAGCTAAGCCTTCCCTGATCTCTCCCCTCCTTGCAGGAGGCTCATCATTAATACATTCTTCCCCTGCTCTCCGCTGGCTCTCAGCCCACCAAGGCGCTCTCTTAGGCCTGCTGTGCCAGAGGCAATCCATCCCTGCTGTGTGTTCAGCACAAGCTTTGTGAGGCTTCAGCACT
The DNA here is from genome assembly GCA_004027025.1 of Myocastor coypus. Taxonomy (NCBI): domain Eukaryota; kingdom Metazoa; phylum Chordata; class Mammalia; order Rodentia; family Myocastoridae; genus Myocastor; species Myocastor coypus. The sequence continues at coordinate 21,855 of PVJA010011042.1, read as the reverse complement.
GTTGGACCCTAAGGCGATGGATGTCCCGAGCCCATGAGAGACCCGGGCAGAGGCACTGTGAGGATGTACACTCCTGCGGGAACATGTCGAAGCCGCATGCATGCTGCTTCCATGATCCTACTCAGGGGAGGCCCCTTCCCACAACTATGACTCAAATGACAATAAGAAAAACCTCAGTAACAGTGGCTAATTAAATAAAACAATAACAATAGCCTTATCCTAACAGTGGTTTATTTCCTATAGGGAATGTTAACTGCTGAATCTGTGCCAAAAGCTATACACTCTGATTAAATTCTTAATACATCAGGTCATCCGAAGTTTAATGAAGCTACTCAAGGCCAATCATTGAGGAGGGGAAAAACTTATACTTGGTCCTTGCTTCCCTCTTTCCTTTAAAACTTTAGACTTTTAACCATTGCACATAACAAATGTGTGCCTACCAGGTACATTGCTAGGGAGTGTACCAGCATGGACGCTTTAAAAGCTAGCAGAGCTGAACACTGAAGCCACTTGCAAGGTTAATAAATATTAGCGTCATACGTTTAAGTTACTTGTGCATTAACATTGTGTGGATTTAAAAATAAAATATGAAAATAATTTCCCATCTGGCTCTTTGATGGCCAAAAAGCTTGATCCCTAATTTCTACTTTTTTAAGGGAAATGTATGTGGGAAGGTTTAAGATGCAGGAATCTCAGACATGAAGCTGACGAGAGCGTTCTTGGGACGCACATGAGATATGACTTCTACCCACACCCTAGGAAGGTGTCCACATGGCGTGGCGCGCCTTGAACTTGCGTATGTTCTTATGCTCTGTCCTCGCTCAACTGTCCTTTCTAATCCCCTTCATTACTCAGGCATTTGCATCCTTTCTCTTCACGGCTCTCTGAGCCTGGTCAGCTCTTTACTTCACTTTTCTCCCAAGTCATTTGTACAAATCTTCCCATTCCACCTCAGGCATTCTTTGCTAGCAGATGAAATCCTATTGGACCAACGCTAGTGTCTCTGTGTCTCTTCTTCCTCACTTATAGCAATCATAATTTTATGCTCGCTTTATGATTACTTAATTCATCACATTTCTCCAGTTGGAATTGTCTAGATTACAACCTGAAGATGATTGGTATCAAGCCTACCCACCTGCCATGTCCCTGTTAGCACAATACCTGACATATTCTAGATATGCAATCATCATATCTCATTTATTGAGAGAAAAGGAAAAATGTTTAAATTGATGAAAGGAAGTGATACAGCAGACAGCAATAGCAGCTGTTCCTATCAACTCAGAATGTGAAAGAGGTCAGTGCAGAAAGTTTGCCACGCATGCTGTTGATGTCTGTAACTTTCTGCCTGAAGCCTTTGTCACTTGGATATGAAGCATGTTTGTTTTTTTTTTTTTTTTCTTTTCACTGGAAGTTCAGAGGGACCCGAAAGCAAAGACACAGGAAGGAATCAGGCAGAATAAGAAACTGAAGTTTGGAATGAAATGATGCAAACGAGTGGCTTGCTGGTCAGTTTCAGGCCGCACAGTGCACCAGGCAGTCATGTCTAAGTGGACTATTTCACTCCATTGCTCTCTTCTAAGCTGCTCCTTTAAACTCACATTAAGATAGGGATGAGGGGCCTGCAAGATGGCTCAGGGGCCCAAGTGCCTGCCTGGCAAGTACAAGAAGTACAAGGTCCTGAGTTTGATCCCGGATTCAAAAAAAAAAAAAAATCAGAGAAGAAAGAGAAAAATACGCAAAGGTAGAAGGAAACATGAAATGTACAAATGGGGAAAAAAGGAAGCAGAAAGGAGGAAGGAATAAGTGAGTCTACAAGAGCAAAAGGAAAAAGGAAAAAATAGAAAAGCGGAGAAAGGAAGGTGGAAAGTGAAATTGGAAGGAAGGGAAGAAAGCCAGCAAAAAAGCAACCCTGAAGCAAGAGGGGGAAAATAAAATTGTGAACGCAGAAAGCAAAGCAGAAAGTGAAACCTAAAGAGAAAGGAAATGAGACAGAGAAAAAGACAGAAGGAGAACAAAGCAGAAGCACAGAAGACAAGGACAGAAGAAAAAGTGAGAAGGAAAGAAAGAAAACAAGAAGAGACTGGAACAGAAGAATCAAGAAGAGGCCATTAGCTACAGAACAACAGGACCGAACAGGGGAAGGGGAATCCAGGTGGATGGCTTTGAAGCAAAGAGCATGGTGGGAAATACCTTTTCCTGACCAAATTTAAACGATTGTCCAATTTTTTGTAAAGTACGAGAGCATGCCTTACTGCTGGGTTAGGAAGCCCAGGCAAAGAACTCAACGTGAGCTCTAGCAAGAAGGACCTGTTCGCCTCATCTAGTTCTCAAGGGCTGGCTTATTTGCCCTATGTGCATGTCAGGCTCTCGCTACACAGAGGCAAACACACAGACGCCCGCCCGCGCATGCGTGCACGCGCACACACACGCATGCACGCACACACGCATTCATTCCATAAAGAAATCTTGGTTGGCTGCAAAAGCAGGTTAAGTAGTCTGCACACTGGGTGTCTCCGTATGCTTGATGGTTCTGATAAAACAAAAGTGAAACGCATTCCCCAGCCAGGCAACTCCGTCAGAATCAAGTGTACCATAGCCAGACAGAAGCCCGCTGCCAGCATGCCACGTCCGCTGTGGAGTCATATGCTTGTAGTTGTGAGTGTGGAGCTGTGAAGTCTCTCTCTGTCAGAGGGTCAATTTTGATAGCTCAGCCACTAGGAAATTGTTAATTTTGTTTTCAGTAATCTCCAATTCACATATATGTTTATTCTCTCTTGTAAAAAAAAAAAAAAAAAAAGGAATAACAACTCAGAGGAAGGGATGAGACCTGAAGACATGCTTATCGGACTTTATAGGGCCATTGATTACAAACCACTCCACCCCTCTGTGCCTTTCTCCAGAGCTCAGTTAAGATAAGTTTAAAAGTCCTACGAGTGGGCTATGCTGGGAGACTTCTGGCTTGGGTTCAGGAAGGGCATCTGTACTTTCCTTCTGTCCGTGGTTCACCAAAGTAGCACAAAATGGATCACGGAAACAATATGTTCTGTTAAAATGTCAATATATTCTTATATATGTCTCCATTCATATTATCTCAATCTAAACACCTATATTAATATGTAAATATGATATGTAAATACACAATAGCATACCAAATGTACATTTACATATTATAACCACATGCCTAATTATACCCCCATAAAAAATTTGTAACCACCATTAAAGCTCCATTCAAGTGTCCTTACTCAACTTCCTTAAAGAAGTAGGGAGAAAGTCCCCTAATAAGAATGTGAAGCCCAAGTACCAATTTCTTCAAAAGGGAGTGTTGAGAATTTCAAGGGAAAATACATGAAATTATAAAGACATGAGAGCCACACCTGACAAATGTGTCTCTGCGGCTCGGATTATCCGTACAATCCTCTCAACCGCTCCAGCTGATTGAGTGGAGCCCGCTGAGCTCTCTGAGGAGCCAGGCAAAGCTCCGTCTTTAGAAAGGCGGCTTAGGGAAGGGCCGCCTTCCCTTCCCTGGGCTCTTATCAAAATGTCAGAGGAGCACACGCAGAGATGATTTCTCTCTCCCTGCACAAGCATTAGCCTCAGTCTGTGGACTAGATGTCTATCACAGAGACAGAAAGAAAAGGGAAAAATACAAGGCGATGCGTCTTGTCTCCAATTCCCTTTGTGATTTGTCCAGGCTGGAAGGAAAGTCAGAAACACTTCTCTGGCTTGGCGATTTCCAAGGGACCCTGCTGGGCACAAAGGTGCAGCTGGTCAAGGAGGAAGCAGCGCCTAGGCTCCCTCCAGCTGTGGCGGGCTTCTTGATCAGTCGATTAGAGGAACAGGGAGAGGGGCTGGGGGTGCAGGTTGAGGAACGCCAGGGTACGTGGGTGACTCTTGCCAACTGTACAGCTCCACCTTGAGTTGAGAAGCCTCCTTTCCATCCTATGACTTAGGTAGAATCCTTCATTCCCAGGGCAAAAAGCTCTCTATTTGGAGGGCCCTATTCTTAGCTAGAGGATGCTGAGACATTCTAATCCCATAGCACAAAAATATTAAATCTTTTCTCCATAAGGAAAATCATAAACTCAAGAATGAAAGGATGAGAAATGTAAAAGATTTCGCATTCTGGCTTTATCTTTTGGGGAGCTGGATGACCACGGACAAGTGACCTTATCTAACCCTACCTTCTTATCTGCATGCTGAGTACTGACTTATATCAAAAGATCACATGCTTGTAAAAACCTTAACCTATTATCTGAAATATAGTTTGTTTAGTTGTATTATTAGCTAAACTCAGAACACTCATTATGATAGTGTAGAGTTAAAGCACACGTCTTTATAACAACACTCAAGGCTTTTGAATTGTCTCAGTTAAAAATAGGCTTCTAAAAATAAATAATAATTTAGGAGTCATGGATATAGCTCAGCAGCACAAGCATCTGACTGGCAGGCACAACATCCTGAGTTCCATTCCCAGTATAGAGAAAAAGGGAAAAATTGAAATTATTACACAATATTCATTTTCACTATGATCACAGTTTCTACCCACTATAATTATAAACACTGTATATGTCTTGACTGTTCAGCAGAGCTTAACAGGGCATGCTGAGATGACGATTGAGACTGGGCATTAGTGGAGGACACCTGTAATCCCAGCTCTTAGGAGGCTGTAAACAGGTGGGTGACTACGAATCCGATCTAGTAGTGAGACCCTCTACAACCTGTAGACCTTTCCCTAAAATATAAGTAAGTAAGTAAGTAAATAAATAAATAAATAAATGACAAAGTTCTTGGGTGAGCCCTTTGCATTTCTTCCCTGTACCTCTGATCTACTTCCTCCTCCCCGCCCCCGACTTCCCATTTCATTCTCTTTCCCTGCCATCATTGCTTTTGAACTCACTCAAGCTGACTCATTGAGGGATCTGATAAAACTTTAGTGATGACAGGCTATTCTGGGACTCTGGTCACTTTTTGTCCTGTCCATCTTTCTGTAAAGACCAATGTGCATGTGTGAAGCTAGTTTAAAGGCCCATGATTCCGTTGGAAATGGCGTGATATTCTTTGACATATCATGATTCTTATGGTGGGTAGCCATGAATTTATAGTATTTCTCCTACCACAAGTTGATTTGGTAAATATTTGCTGCATCTCAAGCAAGAGTAGCCATCGCACTGAAGCTTTCTCGTCAATCTGTATGTGGGTCACAGCGGCACTTCTAGGTGAGGCACATATAGTGTGTGGAAGCCCGTGATGCTATCAAACGTATTCACTTCTCTGTGTGCGAAGGTGAGAGAAACAAAACTTTGTGTATTAGGTGGATGGAGTTTACTTGTCTATCTTATTTGTGAATCCTACAGTGTCCTCCAGTTTTATAGAAGTACTTATTCGCTTTGTAGATCAATGCGTCTGATAAAGACTACCAGTATACCTAGAACAACCTATTCAAATATCTGCTAGCTGTCCATCCATACAGTGGGTCAAGACCATGTTCCATGAGAATAGTATAGTATCATAATACTATACTATAGGAGACAATGAAGTGAAGCATAAGCTCAGACAAAAAGGAAAAAAAAATGATCAATGTATTCTTTCGTCTATTTTGTGTAACACTGTAGTGGGTCATTATTTGTCTTAGTTACCTCTCTCCTACCCAAGACAAAATAGCCAACACTTACAAGTTAAAGGAGGTAAGGTTTATACCAGCTCACAATTTGTGGTGGTTGCATCCCATCGTTTCCTGGTTCCAATACAGGTCAACATGTCAGAAGAGCCTGGCAGAGGAGAAACAATGCACAGCAGAGCCAGCAGGGGGCAGCAAAGAGCAAACCTCCCTTTCCCTTTTATCCCACTGCCAATACCAGTCTTTTGGGTGATATCAGTCATACTCAGGGTGAGGTTTCCACTATCAACAACCAGGACTATGCTAAACCAGTTTCCCCAGGAGTAGCTGAATATACTTGAGGCCATTTCTTTTTCTCTTTTTAAATGTATTTAGTATAGGTTCTACAGGATCTCACCACACAGATTGGACTCATAGTGATTCTCCTGTTTTCAGGGTCCCAAGTGGATTACAGGCATGCATCACCATGCTCCATCTTAATCTCCTGTCTCAGTGTGCACTGGGGTGGGGCAGGCACGATACATCAGGGATCGAACCCTGGTCCCTGTATCTGTCTACGCAGGCACTTTAATCCACTGAGCTATCTGGCCAGCCCCTTGAGGCCGTTTTGATCTGCTCTTGTACACATACCATATTTGCCAGAGTAAACGGTATTATTGGCTAGAATTCGGAGCTGTCAGCTTGCAATCTCTATTATTCATCTGCTCCTATTTGATTGGATAGGGAGCTCAGTATCTGCCCAGGATGATATTAAACATTTGGTCAAAACAATCTTCGTGTCTCAGCCTCATCAGTGACTGTGATTAAACAAGTGTTCTGAGCTTTATCTACATTTTGGAGTATGTAAATAGGAAATCATATGTAGAATACCACAGTTATCTTCTATATGCTTAAATTAACCATAAAAATAAAATACAGATAATAGGAGAACGGGAGATAGATCTTCTGCAAGTGGAAAGAAGGCGAAGAAATGGAGGGGGGGGGGAAAGAATTGATAATTATTGAAAAGGATAAAAAATGTGGTTATATGCACTGATGGGGCTGGAGTTTTAGAACCCGCTTGGCAAGTGCAAAGCCCAGGTTCAATCCCCAGTACCACAGGCCATGCTGGCCGCCAAATCCATTTGTGGTGGCAGACACTTGTAATCCCAGCACTGGGGAGGCTAAAACAGGAAGATCGCTAAGAGTCTAAGCTGCATAGCGAGACAATATACCAAATAAATAAATACATACATACATACATACATACATACTAAAATAGTGAGAGATGTAATGGTTCAGCTGTTTTCGTTGTTGTTGTTGTTGTTATTGTTGTTTGGTTGCTTTTGTTTCATTTTGTTTTTACTAGGGATTGAACTTAGGACCTTTTGCCTGCCAGGCAGATACTTATTCCACTATGCTATCTCCCTGGGCTGTTAATAACATTGTCTTTCATTTCCCTGTAGATATTTCATAGTAGATATTGATAGTAGTCAATAGGACTCTTAGTGCTTTAGAGCTCTCTGAAATATATTTATGAGCAAAATGCATTCGAAGTGTTTTCTACATTTTTTCCTGATATGAGAAATGCCATCAACTATTTATCCTTTAAAAATTGTGCTTCAGGTGGTGTTTTTTCTATTAAATGTTCTTCTTTCTATTAAATATTCTTAATTTCATTAAATATTCTTATTTCTGAGAGAGCAAAAGACAGAGCAAGAGGGGGGGAGGGAGGGAGGGGGAGAAAGAGAGAGAGAGAGAGAGAGAGAGAGAGAGAGAGAGAGAGGAAGACAGTCAGAAATTGTGAGCTATTTTTCCCTAATGGCTTTTAATTGATTAGACAAAAGGAGAGAAGAAAGAACCTAAGAAAAGCTTAAGAGTTGCTAAGTTGTAAGAGTAATATGTAATATTGACTGAGAAGGAGCAGAAGAGTATTTCTTTGCCTTTTGAAATTGACTATTGACTCGAAAGGGGCTGGGGAGATAGCTCCATGGCACAAGTACCTGCCTGGCAAGTGCAAGGTAGTAAGTTTGAACCCCAGTTCCGGAAAAAAAAAAAAAAAAACTTGACTCAATTTTGAAGTCATCTTCAGCAGGAAATAGAGTATAAACTCAGAGTTTCCCCAAGGGGCCATCTACTCCTTTTATGCTGTGCACTTTTCAAGGCAACACAAATGATAGGTGGGACCCAGAAAACTGAAGCTGATTTCTTAAGAGAGAGGGTGCAGAGGAAATCTCGTCTTCTGAAGCTTCCAGAAATGGAGTAAATCTGAACTCCTGACACATTTTTGTTTATTTTATTCTTTTTTTTTTTTGTATTCTAGGGAAAGGTATGCAGGATGTTGAGTGTCTCACTACTAGACTCATAGTGATCCACCTGTTTACAGCCTCCCAAGTGCTAGAATTACAAGCATGTGTCACCATGCCCGGTCTCTGATGTCTCAGTGCACCATGGGGACAGGGTTAGCACTGCAGGCCTGGAGATAGAACCCCCAGACCCTGCTCCTGCTTGCAGTTGCTTTAATCTGCTGAGCTATTTAGCCACTCCAGATCTCCTGACACTTAAAAGTTCTGAAAAGGAAACATTTTCTATATTCACTAACTCCTATGGCTCGTGAACCTGACCAACATGCAGATGGTTTAACGTTCATGTGGTAAAAGATTTATAGACGTGTGTGTGTGTGTGTGTGTGTGTGTGTGTGTGTGTGTGTGTGTGATGTCTATGCATTTGTGTTAATGTGCAAGTGCATTTTTGGGTCTCTGTGTGCAATTATAGCAAAAAGTCTAGATACAGAGAAATCCAGGTTTAGTGTCACCTGAGTCGGTATTCAATGGTTTATAAAATGGAAAGCAGTCTTCATTTATTCCTTGTCACTCTTATTTTCTTTGAAGAGACTTTTATTCAGAGGAGGATGTGTCATACCACGTGACTTAAAGGAATAAGCACACCCCAAAACATATCATCCCCAACACCCACACCATAGTGTCCTTTGTCCTAAGAATGTAGTCACTTCCTTGGGATGTTTGTCACCAGCCTTCTTGCAAATGTATTCTATGACTCCAGAATAACAGATCCAGAACAGAGTCTGGTAATACAGGTACTTTTGTTCACTGTATAAAGAGATTTGCATTCCCCTTATTTGAAGTAGGATTATAATATCGTGTCATTCGTCTACCAAGGCTTTCCCCTGAAGCGTAGAGGATGGAGCCTAAAACAAACAGTGAGGAAGAACCAAAGCACACACAGGTTTAAGTGGTGCTCTTGTTTGCTAGCTAACTGGCCTCCTCCTGGTCTCAGTCTGACACTAATTAACATAGCTTAGAGTTGTATGTTAGTATAAACCTAGTCAAGCTATTACCTTTTCGTCCACATACACAGTAATAAATGTTATGATCTATGGATCACCTAGAGAGAAAACATTCTTTCAGGTTTTCACAGAGAGCAAACTGGTCAAACAATGACCGTGATTCATCCAGATGGCTGAAACAGACAAAAGACCTAGAAACCACTGTACATGGTTTCAGGATAAATCCTGAAGGGATTTGACTGACTTTGTCAGATGCAAAATTTACATTTTTTGTTATACAGGTCTGGCTTTATCCTGGTCTTAGCGATCCAGCAGAAAAATCTAACCATCAGGTTTAAAAAGTAAAGAGATGTTAATATGCTGAGCTGTAAAAGGCTCAAGTCAACAGGTTCTGATGTTACCAGTTCTTCTGATAACCCACTACTATTATGGACTACTCGACTATATTGGGACATTTTGCTGAATTCATGCACCTATAATATTTGAATGACAATGGAACACCCATCTCTGGCAAAACAAAGCCAAAAAACAGGATATAAATGAAGGACCATTTTGTAGTGCAAAAGGTATAGATAGATAGATAGATAGATAGATAGATAGATAGATAGATAGATGATAGATACATAGATGACATATATATCCATATATAGATATATATGGATATATATATGTGTATATATGATAGATATACAACTACTTTCTCTTAGTTCAATGAAAAAAATTTGTGCTAATAGTATTTAGACAAGATACCATGTCTACGGGGTTGGGGAGATAGTTCCATGGCACAAATGCCTGCCTGGCAAGTGCAAGGTTGTTAGTTTAAACCCCGATCCAGAAAAAATTAAAAAAAAATCAAAACAAAAAAAAAAATACAAGATACCATGTCTGCATCTTGTATTCTGAATAACTACTATGAAGACAACAATATATAATGTATTAATTATCATAACTGTCCTACCAACCTGTTTTGAAAATGTCTCATTGCTATTTCTTTCTCATTAAAATTAATGAAATAAAATTTAAGAAAATGTTATAAGCTATGGAATATGGATGAAAAGTTGTGCAGGTGATGCATGTTTTGAGAGCTAATGGCCTGAAAATATGTAAGCACGTAAATATTTTTTATTTAAATTCAACAATTGCTGTGCCTTTGTTCTGAAGAAAATAAAAGAACACCTGCCCCATATTCACTGTCTGATTAAGATGCAATATAGCCTCAGTTGAAATGAGCAATGCTTAGTTACAGATAGGAAATATAAGTGTGTAAAGCTACAAGGCCGGAGAGCCAGTGTGCCTCCACTTTTTCAAAGCACTGATACACACAAACACACACACACACACACACATGCACAAATATATACTAATTACAGAGATCTTAAGTTGGATAACATAGCCCTTAAGCTACCATGCTGCAATATTTCAAAAAGAATATAGACACTAGACAAAAAATGTCCACTATGACAGAGCCTGGGTAATGCTCACTGCAGGGAGGAAAAAGATGGAAAAGTAACCTCCTGGTGCAGATATTGAAAAACCACATCCTCTTCCCCTGTGGTAGGAAAAGACGGGGCAGCAAGCTTTTTCCCCCTTTCAGAGCATTATTAGCCAGTACTGTAGAAGACACAGAACACAGTGACATTCAGCTACACCATTATAAACATGCTGTAATTCCTGGAGGAGTGAGTGGGTTTCTTAAAATCTATATACTCTAAGAAACACACCTGCCTCCCAGTGTGTGTGCATTTGTTCTCCGAGTCGGATTGGTTTTGGAAATTTTACTTTCCGGTCTTTTTGCCACCATAATTCAATAATGCTTTGGCTATACCATGAGACTTTGGAATTAGTGTTGTTAGTGTATTCTATTGGTGGTAAGAAAGAGAAAGGAATTTACGACACAAAAATAAATCTGCACAAGAAATCTCCATCATTCCAAGTGGCAGCAGAATGTCATTAAAAATGACAAGAAATATACATTTATATTACATTTATGAACCTTGTGAATGCTGATGAAATATTTCTTTTATTTCCCTTGGGCAATGTGTCCACATTGTCATGAGTGCTGCATTATATAAATTTTCTTTGCCATCTGATGAGTAGGTTTATGAACTATTTATCTTAACAGGAAGAATTTAGAAAATAAATCTCTGGTTTATAAAAGGACTTAGTGTTAGGATTAACATTAGTGTCACGTTAGTCCAGGATTTTCTTTTTTATGGTGGAATAGTGACAAGTTGGATCTAGTGGAGGGTGAGGCGATTGCAGATACTTCTGCCAGTCTCTAACGGGGCTCCTTATTGTGGACCCTGACATTCTTCATCTGTAAGTTCTAAGTCTGAGTTTCCTCAGAAGCACAGAAAAGAACACTGAGCAAAGCTAGCCTAATTTCAACTCTAAGAGAAGGGGTGTTTTGAGAAGAAGATAAAAAATAGGACATAATTCCTTAGAAAGTATGAAATCTATTAAAACAAAATTAAAGCAAGTGTAAAAGAAAAGCTTACCTGAGCCAAGACGCATGACTTCATCCACTTTTAATTTCTTTGGAGAAAACACTTAGTTTTAAAAAAAATTTATTTTAAAGAGTAAAAATAGTAGAAACAAAGATAGAAAAGAACAGTAAGTAAGAGTACCTGTAGTACAGAATTTCAAAACAAGAGAAATTTAACAATGGTTGCATTACATATTTTCATCGTCAAATCAGGATGGATCAACAGGCATAGCAATGTAAGACTAACCAAACAATTAAACATTAACACTAACACAATAACCATTAATTTTTTAACTCTTCCAAATGCATTTTGTATTTAAGTTCCTCTTCTAATATATATATATATATATATATATATATATATATATATATATATATATATATATGGGTTGAGAACACAGAAAACGCAAGGTCCTGAGATTAATTCCTGCTAATGCCAAAACATTTAGATTATATCTTGTAAGCAAGCATTGAAAACATGAGACTGCAGCCAGGGGTGGTGGCGCACGCCTGTAATCCCAGCACAATGGGAGGCTGAGGCAGGAGGATCGATGTGAGTTCAAAACCAGCTTGGGCTACAAAAGTGAGCTCAAAGCCAGCCTGAACTGCATAGTGAGACCGTGTCTCAAAAAGACAAAAAGAAAAGAAAAGAAAAGAAAAGAAAAAGAAAACATGAGACTGCAAATCTACGTATTACTTCCTTCTATTTTTCTAAGTTCCTTCCAGAGACTTCTGGAAGGTTTATTGTAACTGACATGGGGAAATGATGAGTTTGTTGGCTTGAATTTCCAATAAGAAGTTATTTGAAGAAATGGTTCTTATTTTGGTTTAAGATTTTTCAGTACTAAGGAAGTGAATACTAACTGCAGATGAGGCACTAGACATTGTCAGTTTAGTGGACAAGCAAATGAAATTGGATCGCAGTGGAACACTGTGCCTTAACACTGATAGGATCTCAATATTTTGATTTTTGTAATTTAGCCTCAACTATGACCTGGTGTCCACAAAGTAACAGATTTGTAGTCTGTTATACAAAGTCATGCCCAGGTAAGTGCAGACTGCCTGAAGAATCATTTTACTCTCTTACTACTTGTCCATTAAACCACAGGAAGATAGTTGTAAGGAATGAGGAAAGTAGGTAACCATCCTGAGGCCAGTCCCTGATTTATGTATTTATTTTGCACTGTTTTTTTTTTTCTACTTCAGCTATGAACTCATTTCAGTGTTGACCTGGTTCCAAGTGGTTATTTTCATTGATCTTGGAATATAAATTAGAATTTGTGATCTGCCAATACATGAAAATCTTCTATTTTTCCTTTGCAAAAGATAGACTATATCTACCTTAACGACTTTCTTCATATGGATTCTAACATGTGTGTTCTATCTAGATTCAGTGATGTCTCACCTTTTCCATTGAAAATTTCCTTAGTGGAAAGGGTAATGTGCTAGAATAACCGCTTGAATCAACGACATGCGTCCTACTACTACGGAAGCCTGAGTGAACAGTCTGATATCCTACATAGCAAAAGAAGCAGGAGACAAGGCCTGGTCATGGCAATCCCCAAAAGGAGTAGAGAGGTCTTTTTCCTAAGGAAATAAATATGCTTCATCCCAGTAAACTGCAAACTTAGTGAGCAACGCAAGGTACCTTGGTGCTTAGTGCAGAGACGTGCTTTCCAGTTGTGTGCCAATCTGAAAGGCAGGACAATGGATATTTTTATGATTTGGCTACCAAAGAAATCTGTGCAGGTTTTGTGAAGACAAGAAAGAATGTTCTAGGTAGCTCTTGTGAAATGAAGATAACTTCTCCTGCTAAATGTTTGACAAAGAGAGAATGTATTCTCCCTTAAATTAGTAACTTGCAAAAATAGTATGTGGAAACAAAAATAACCAAAAGGAGACTCTTTTATTTGAGAAAATAAAGCTTACAGGAAAATGCAAGATGTACAGTAAAGCAGCAGAGGGTGGATATGAGCAATGAAACCCTGGGTTTCTATTAAGATTTATATTTTGCAGCCGGGCGTGGTGGCGCACGCCTGTAATCCCAGCACTCGGGAGGCTGAGGCAGGAGGATCCGTGCGAGTTCAAGACCAGCCTGGGCTACAAAAGTGAGCTCAAGGCCATCCTGAACTGCATAGTGAGACCCTGTCTCAAAAAGACAAAAAAAAAAAAGATTTATATTTTATTACTATTTATATGTGGACAGTCTTTCTGAGTTGACAGCAGAACACAACATCAGAAAGAGTACAGCCTGTATCATGGTTCATTTCTTCCTACCTCAGAGTGTGGGGCCTTTTCCAAGGAAAATTAGCTCTAGGAGAATTCAGATTTATTACATCAGCAGCTATTATTGATCTAGAATCTTGAAGTCTCTGAGTAACGCTATGTATCTCGATCTTCTAGTTTACCAATAATAGGAATCCTAATAACACAGTCTTATCATTGATTGTTTATTGTGAAACTATGGAGGTTATTTGTATTTCCTATCAAAAGATGAATATATATTATATATATTGAGTATATATAATATATATTATACATAATGTAATTTTCAAAAATCTAAATTCCACTTAATATGTATTTCTAACAAGCACGGGGAAATGTAGAAAAATATCAGTGATTTTTGGATTGATTGTTCTATATATAGAGTTTCCGATATAACTTGATCTGTCTAGGGAGCTATTATGACAGAAATAGAATAAATGAATTATTTTACAGCCCCATGTTTTAAAGCTCATTCTTAAAGTAGTAAAACAGATCCCACAATTAAAATCCTTGTCACTTATTCCATGAACATTCACTCTGTACCATCATAATCTCTTGGCTGCTTTGTGGTAGAATTACTGAATTAGTTTCATTGATTTCCCTATTTCCCTTTCCTGTAACACTTAATGTGGTTATTTCATTCCATTTTTTAAAGAGTACAAAATCATAAGCAAATAAACAAACATTATAAATGATACAATGTTTCATTAAAGTAATTAGGAATTCAACAATGGTTGTTGTAGTTCATGTTATCTTCAAATTAGTTGTTTAGGTTTGCAGGCATAAACCTGAAAAATTACAGAAAAAAAGTCATAAGAAATTAAAAAGGAGGAGAAAAACACACTTAAAATAAAAATAAATTAGCTGCTCCTTTCAACAGACCCTCAGAAATCAGCAGCACAATTATCTAAGCTCTTCTGCATACTTGCATAAATATATCCTTTTTCCCATCTTTCTTTTGCCCTTGACCTCATCCTAGAATGTGGTTATTTTAAAGAGTAACACAGATCCTATGACTCAACTCTCTAATAATTTCCAGAGACAGGACATTAAATTCTTAGTAAAATCCAAGTGTTTGCGATGCCTTCCAAACTACGACCTAAGCTGTCATAACTCTCCTTATTTTTCTGATATTATTCTTCCTTCACTGTCTGTATGAAAACAAGCTCTCTGCCAATCAGGCCAGCTTCCATCCAGATTAGTGACATTAGTCATCTATGCCGAGAATATTGTTCCCTTATTCACTCTCCCAAGCTATGGTCTCTGACTTAATTCAGTACAACAGATCTAAAGCAAAGACCTTCCAGTTGCCCCTGGCTTGGTAAGTTCAGAGCTTTTAGCACTTCCCAGTATCTCATACATCCAAAGGTAGAAGATACATTAGTCATGAATCTCCACCACTTATGATTATTTCTGATGTATAGAAAACTGTTTCTGTTATTTTTCTTTCATCGCTAGCACAAAATTCCAGACATCCATAATTAAGGAAGGAATAGATTACGTAACACACAGTTAGTGGACCTTTCAGTCCATACTTGGATGGCTCCAAGGCAGAGTAGCACGTGACGGTGGACAATAGTTTATGGTGGTGGAAAACTGCAAAACAGCAAGGACAAATGTGAGGAGCAGAGGCAGTAACAATGGCTACAGAGAGCAAGTCTGTATCCTTTACCTTGCATTCAGGCTATCGGCCCCAGGCTGGGTGTGGCACTTGTACCCATAATCCCAGTGGGTCATGAGTTAATCATAAACTCTAGAAGTCCAAGCCATGATTTACACAAGGCTTTGAGAGGCCAGACTAGACACAAACCATAACAAAAACATTGAAGAAATAATGGGCCAAGGAGGAAATGAAGAATGGAAAAAATGGATAGAGGAGAGGAGAGAAAAAAGAGAGAAGAAGGGTGGAAGGAAGGAAGGCAAGGAGGGAGATGGGCTGTAAATTACAAAAAAGGATTCTACGTAATTCAGGTTGGCCTTTTATATTTCATTATTCACAGTAACATATCAAAAAAGTACACATGAAACCCGGATACTTGAAAGACAATGCTACCCAAGTACCCTGGCTCTTCTACTGTTGAAAGATGAAAACATTTGTGCGCACTGACTGTGTGACATGGCAGAGAAAGCAGTTCTAACAGTAGCAAACTGCGTCTGTGTCATTTTCCTTGACTTAATGACTTCACACACACACACACACACACACACACACACACACACACACACAGAACTAGGGTGGTTTGGTGAGTACCAGCTGTGAATCAAGCCTTATAATCTGTGATCAATTATGTTCAGTGACACGAATCTTGAGCTCTCACTAGCAGGGATTATGTTGATTGTTAGGCTAGGAAGTTTCCACAGAGACCCTCTTAATTCTAGGCCTTATTGGCCTAATTTGCTCATCTGGTGTCCAAAACCAAAACACAAACACAAATCCCTGCACTTAGTTTTATGGATAATTGAACCATCATTTCATTTCCTACCAGTTTTAAACAACAACAAAAACAACAAAAGTGAAGCTTACATTTCTATTTCTAGTTACCTCAGCCTAACATCCAGTGGGAACACAGGGCAGTAGGGACATTCTTTCAAAATAATATTTCTTCTCTCTGCAAGTATGTGTTTTGCTTTCCTCACCAGGTCATACCAAAAAAGTGTTGTAAACAGAGGAAAATAAACCCATCTTCTGGAGAGGATTTCCTGTTTCACAACCTGTTTTCTGGCACGCAATTCAAAAAGTTTCCAGAGCAAACATAGGCTCCAGGGGAAGTGGGCTTCATCATGCTGAGCTGTGAGCAAGGCCTACTTCACTTGCTGCATAGCTGATTACAGCACACGAAGGTGATTGTGACTGCCGCATCTAACAGACAGAGCATGAGCGTGAGAGAAGTCAGCGCCCAAATCGACCCAGTTCATAAACTGGAGGACCCATACTCCAACTCATACCAGCCTGCCTGCAGTGTCTTGCTTCTCTTACGTACCATGTCAAACTTCTTGCATTTGAATGTTTGAACAGGGTCATCAAGAGAGCTCAGCAGATTAAGTGACTGCTTAGGCAAGTGCAGAGACCCAGGTTTGATCCCAGGCACCACATGCTATGTGGGCCCCACCCAGGGCACACTGGGCGAGCCACTGAAACTGTGTGTGGTGGCACACGGGTGTATTCCCAGTGCTTGGGAGGCTGAAAACCATAGAATCACTATGAGTCTGAACTGCATAAAGAGATCTTGTACAGATAATAAAAAATAAAAAATAAATAAATAAATAAATAAAAAGAGACTATAGATAGAAAATGTATATTATGCATTTGAAGAATTAGCCTGGATTTGGTAAAACTAACAAATACCCAGAGACCTCAGCTCATCTCAGTGGACTCCAGCCTCCCAATAGCAACGATTCCGTGGTTCATCTGGGTACTACAAGTAACTGAGGAGGTGACTCCTGCTGTGTGTACCACAGCTTCTGGATTTATGATGGAATAACGTCTCAGTCAATCTACTTGAAATGAAGAGACGTCAAAAATGTATTTAGCTCATGCAGGCTCCCGGACATCACAGCTTAGCCCCTGAACCTGAAATAGAATATCAGTCCTTTACTTCTGCAGTCACATGGCCATTTACATACGTTGCAACTTGTTGATGTTATTGTGTATCTTGATAGAGCGCCACACCACATATCAATAGCCTGCGGAAGAGTCGAACCTCAAAATTTCTTGTACTGCAATATAAGGAGTCAATACTGACTAGAAATTGGCAAATTATGAACTGTATAGAGTACCAAGTCTCTAAATGAGATCATTGGAGGAGCAGAAATAAGTAATCAGTCATCTTGATGCCACCAGCCACTGATAGTGTCTTATTAACATCTCTTATCTGACTACTCATTCCTAGAAGAACATCCAGTGAGACTTGTTCTTCCCACGTAGCCTATAGGAATATGATTAAGTAATTGACTTACAGGAAATGTTGGCTCTGCTTGAAAATTGCATATCTTCATTGTTATAGTGACTCCTTAGCAACCTCAGCTATTCCTCAGACTTCTACCAGTTTAGTCACTGTTTCTCTGCCTTGGAGGGACTGAGTGTGTATGTTTGTGCCCGCTGTTTAGGATAGATGTGAAGATAACAATATGCAACATTGCTTCTGAAATTCTGTATTCTTTGTATTGTTTCTCTCTCTTTCAAATAAAGTATAAATGAATGAAAAAAGAGTTGGATTTGTAGAGCACAGAACTGAGAGAGAGAGAGAGAGAGAGAGAGAGGTGGAGGGGAGAAGGGGGAAGGGGAAGGAAGAAGAGAAGAAAAAGGAAGGGAAGGGAAAGGAAGGGAAGGGAAGGGAAAGGAAGGGAAGGGAAGGGAAGGGAAGGGAAGGGAAGGGAAGGGAAGGGAAGGGAAGGGAAGGGAAGGGAAGGGAAGGGAAGGAAAGGGAAGGGAAGGAAAGGGAGAGGGGATTGCTTGGAAATTTCTAACAATATCCTTGCTCTGAGTCCTGCTCTTAGGAGATGACCAATGACCTTTCAGACCTTCTGAATTTGGTGAAACAAAGTATGTTCATAAAACCATGCCTATATTTATAATCAATATTCTGCAGATATTTATTTCTGTCCCAAAAGGCAGAGGGGGAGCAAAAGCCAGGAAGCCGAGTGTCTCTGCTTTCCCTGTTGCATTTCCAGATTGCCCCATGTGTTTGTATATTTTGTTGCGCAAATAAGCTCCTCCATCAAAATGACAGGTCCTTTTGGTTAACTTGTTGCCATAATAAATGTTCCATTACCTGCATCCATTTCTATTAAACAAGGTGTGCTGCTGAGAAAGGAGAAAAGGTTTCATAGAACTAGTGGGCGCTTCTATTTTCAGCAACTATTTCATTTTAAATTTATATTTTTATGTCATCCTGGAATAATATTACTAAATTATTACTGCCAGACTTGTAATATGATTATTTTCCATTGTCATAAAATCTCATAGGAATTCACAGATAGGTTATACCGGGTGAGACTCACTAGTATTTGACAGAACCTGACTTATAAATTACTCTGTGCCTTCATCAGATGATTGATTTCTGGACACAAATAACAATGGAAATGCCAGAGCAATAATTCATCCATTCTTTCTGGCCATGACTTGTTTTAGAAGCATTGTTTATTTTGTTTTTTTCCCCCACTGGAATTATAATTTAAGGGCATCCCTTACAAACACACATACATACGCAGGCACAACAGGTGCACACACACTCTGCTATACCATTGTGACCAATGAAGGTTATCACCTTAAGGAACAGTGACAGTCACACTGCTATAACTCAAACCAAAGCTAGGATCATCAATTTTGATCCAAAGGTGCTAGAAGAATGCCAGCATGAAATTGAGGAAAGAGAATGCCATTCATTAAGACTATTCAGCTCTGCGATTAATTGCAAACCTCTCAATCCACCCCTTCAGATCTGTCACTGATCCGACATACTTTGCCCCCTCTCTTCCTTTTTCCCTCCTTTCCTGGTTGATTCCGTCCTCTTTCTTGTGTTTTTATTTTCATAAAGTATTTATTGGAGTCTGAAAACTTTTTAATTGAAGCTTGCTGTTTATGTCTCATAAATCTCTTTCACTTTTTTAGATTTTGCCTTGCTCATACCTTACCTACCCAAAATATACTCTTTCTTTCTTTTGTTCTTTTTTCTTTCTTTCTTTCTTTCTTTCTTTCTTTCTTTCTTTCTTTCTTTCTTTCTTTTTTTCCTACAAATACCAGAAGGGGCCCTATTTTTTTAAATGTATTTGGTATAAGGTCTCACTATGTGGTTCAGACTCATAGAGATCCTCCTATTTTCAGCCTCCCCAGGGCTGGGATTACAGGTTGGGTGGGCACCACCACACCCAGGCTAGTTCCTGGCTCACTCAGCCTACCCTGGGACATGGTCAGTGTGACATGCAGGGCTGGGGATTGAACCCTGGTCCCTGAGCTTGTGAAAATAGGTCCTTAGTCCACTGAGCCTATTTCACCAGCCTGAGGACCCCTAATCTAAAGTCACTTGGCACATTATTCTTCCACTGACACCAGTAATACCAATCCAGGCTATGTTCACATCTCTTATGACGTTTAGAACAATCTTCATTATTTTAGAATTTTTATGCATTAGGCTTTTTACCCTTTCTGAACTGCCTTGTATAGAATTCATATAAATAAAAGAACCCACTAATGTAAAGCTAAAATAATAATAATAATAATAATAATAATAATAATAATACAGACTATAGCAGAGAGGATAGGACTGTGCAATAGAAGAAATCAGGGTGCAAAGTTTCTCCCCTTAATTTCAGCCTGAAATGCTGCAGATACCCTTGTATCAAATTGCTTTATGTATAAACGCACACCTTTTCGTTTTTCTCCTTAAACATTTACAACTTCAAAATTCATGACTGTAATCCATACCTTCTGTTCAATTATTCAACACCAAATAAATCAGAGGATCACAACATCAGAGGTAGAGATTTTAAAATATCCAGGGGTGACTTTACAGACTCCACAGCTAGAACAGCCTACTCATGAAGTCACTTCGATGGAATAATAGCAGACAATCATTATTGGACATTCTACAGTCAGTAAGCCCTGTGCTACTTATTTTAGATTATCTTCTCGAACCACTCTGGGAGACACGAAGAAAATCTTCCAATGATAGATTTTATTGCTCCTAAGTCACTTTTGAGAAATGTGAAGTGCACTTAGGTTAAATGACCATGTTGGCCACTTTTTTTCACAGGTGGGACAAAATATGTTTTACACACACATACACACACACACACACACACACACACACACTCAGACATACACACAACTGGAAAGAAGAGGTTGATTCCAGTTCCTGGATATTTGTGGATTCAGTCCATGTTTTTCAAGGTGCAAAGACAGAAAAGGCAGGGCGGGTGGTCCCAATGCAGAGGGAGCTACTCTCATCATTAAACCCCAAAAGCAGGGAGGGAGAAGCAAACCCCGGCCACGCTTCCGCTTTTCCTCCTCTCTGGCCTCCACTCCTAACACCATGTTCAGCTATGCATTTGTGAGTGATGAGCCCCCAGAAGAGTAATGGTGCCTAGGATCCAATCGCCATCTAAATGCATAAAACTCATGGAAGCATTTTTTAAACACTCAAACTGTAACAGAAACTTTGTCTTTCCAAAGTCAGAATTGAAACTATTGCTTGTTTGGGTACTAAATGCCACGTTTTTGTATCAATACGATAACATTCCGATTTTTTTTTTTTTTTTTTTTTACATGTGCACTTGCTGTTACCAAAAGGCACGTCATTATGCTGCAATTGAAAGTCCAGGACATTAATATTTTGACCTATTTCAAGGGTCAGTTTGGTTTCTTTCACGTAATGTTTAGATCTGAGGTTAGAGACTGTTTGTTACTTACCTATACCATAAAGCAATAGTTTTCTGAGTCCTGTAAATAATTAGCAGTGGTCTAAATGGCTCACATATCTGGTGCCGTCCTCACTCGCATTGTCTCTGTCTTTATATTGTGTTCTAGCCCTCACTGTGGCCTGTATTTCCAGTAGCTTCCCTGGAGTCACCCACATCCCTCTTCTCTTACAGATGTTAAGTGATATGGAAGCCAGAAGCAGAACTCAGTGATTCAGGCTGGAACCACAGAACTCAGGGACCTTGAGACCAGCAGGAGAAACAGGCTAAAGACCGACTGTATAGCCCGGACACATTGATCTAACAGCTCAGATAAAGGACTCTGACCACATCCTTTAATGATGGATCTCCGGGGTCTACTTCTTGGAGAACAGCAGTTCTTGGAAAATGTTTACGGAATAACTTATCATACACTGACGATCTATTTGGCTAACCACTAGGTATTAAATTTTCTTTTCTGGTTGGCTCAGCCTGCCCTGCCATTGGGGTTGGCACAGCATGTGGTGGCAGGGATGGAACTGCAGTCCCTGCTGTTGCCTAAGCTTGCCTAAGCGGGTGCTTTAGACCGTTGAGCTCTCCAGCCTACCCCTGTATTAATATTTTGTCTGTTGTGTTTTCTATTTTTTACTTTGATTTGCAGTTTCTTACTTAATTTTAGTTATGCTTTTAATTTTTTCTTTAATCATTTTCCCATTCTTTTAAACTTTCCATTGTCAAAACATCATCATTCATTTCAGTGTGAACAAATAAACAGCTTCCTCACAGCTTCTTCTCTTATATTGGTTT